>BHFV01000142.1:8388-46344 GCA_003568905.1 Trebouxiophyceae sp. KSI-1 | reverse complement strand
CACTCGCGCCGCGTCTCGTGGGACCCCGAGGCCGGGCCGCCGGCGCCGCCGCCCGCGCCCGCCTCGCCGCGCGCGCCGCCGTCGCTGCCCACGCCGTTCGCCAGCCCCTTTGCGGCGGTCGCCCAGGCGGCCGAGGAGGAGGAGCCCGGTGCGCCCTCCGCCCACAGCAGCCCGGATACTTGCCGGCAGCTGTGGCTCTGCCGCGAGTGTCTGAGCCGCGCGTGCGCAACCTGGCAGCCGGCGCGCGCCCGCCCGCCCGCATCTCCACGCACCCCTCCGGCGTCGACCTGGTGGACCCGCCCGAGGGGCCGGCCGCCGCCGCGGCGCCGCCGCCCGAGCGCGCGCCCAGCCGCGGCCTCGGCCTCACCGTGCCGCGCAGCAGCAGCAAGACGCTGCTGAGCGCGCTGCCCAGCCTCAGCTTCAGGCGCGCCTCATCCCCCCCACAGAGGCACACGCTCCCCGCCGCCACACGAGTCCCCAGGCTGCTGACGCGAGCGCGCCCGCCGCTCCTGCTGCAGCCGCGGCCGCCGCAGCCAGCAGCTGCGGCGGGAGGCGTCCGGCCGCGTGGCCGTCGACGCCGCGCGCGCCGCCAGCATCCCCGGCTTCGAGCTGAACCTCGACGGCGACGACGACTGCGGCATCTGCCTGGACGAGCCGGTCAACGTGGGCATCAACGGCTGCCGGCACCAGCTGTGCTGCGCGTGCGCGCTCAAGCTGTGCGAGGTCAACAAGAAGCCGCCCGTCTGCCCCTTCTGCCGCACCTGCATCGAGGGCTTCCACGCCTCCGCCGGCTGCCCGGCGCCCGCCTGAGCTCAGCCCCCCTCGCCTCCCGACCGCCCCTGCCCTTGTCGCCCTGCACGCCCTTTGTTGAGAGATAGAGAGACCGCTCAGAGCAAGACACCCCCTCCTTACTGTCACTTAAATAAGAGAGAGAGAGTGTGTGGGCGGCCGAGCGGCGCCGCACAGGCGGCCGCCTCGCGCCGATGCAGCGAGACAGGCGGACCACACTTGCGTTTTGCAGCCGCATCATCCTAGGAGCTAGGAGCAGGCCGCCACAGACCCTGCTGGTTGCCGCACTGCCACTTTGCCAGCCTGCTTTTGCACCCCCCGGGCGCGGAACGACAAAAAAAATAGAGGAGGCCAACTGCAGTCCTGCGGTGCCGAGTGCGAGAGGCTTTCGAGAGAATTTTATTGGAGGCGCGACAGTGTCGGCCGGGCGGCCGCGCCCGTGCCTGAGACCGCCCCCCCCCCCCCCCCCAATTTTATCATCATGCACCCCGGTGTCTTGCCCTGTGGATGAGTCGAGCGTGAGGAGCGATTGGCACTCTGCTGTCTCTGGTTGCAAGGTATGAACTGCGTCGAGGCGCAGCGACCACACGAGAGGTGCTTGCTTGTAACGGAGAGTCCGCAGGCACCGGCGGGCGGCAGGCCACAGCTGCCGGCAAAGGCGGCCGCGGTGCCAAGCAGCACACCCGCAGCAGTTCGTTTGTTGGGGTCACGCGGGCCGGAGGAAACTGAAATGACAGCAGTGAACAAGCTTGAGGATGACTTCGGATGCGCAGCCATGGGGCGCCAGAAGGGGGGGGGGGTGTGGCTGGGGGGGTACATCTGCGGCCTAAGCTACGAGGGGCGCCATTGCCACCTCAGATCAGGGGTCTTCTTCGCTATTGGCCATTGGTGCAAGAGCAGCGCGGAAGGAATGTTCCGGGTCTGAAAGGGTAGGGCTCAAAGGCCATGAAAAAACAAGAAAAAATGTGCCAAATAGAAAAACAGACAGACCTACCTCTTGGACCGAATCAGGGGGCGCGGCTCGAACTTGTCGCCGTACATATCGTCGTACAGCAGCCTGCGCTCGCGCCGGAGCAGGCGCATCAGGCGGTCGTACAGCCGGTCGTCGTCGCCGGCGAACCAGGCGGCCTCGCACTGGTCCTGGAAGTTGACGGCCGTCTCCCAGGCCAGGCCGCGCAGCCCGCTGCCCTCGGGGCCGCAGCACATGCGGCCCAGCCCGTCCGCGAAGCTCTTGAAGCAACGGGCGGCGCCGCGCCGCAGGCGCGCCCCGAAGCTCGCCGGCGGCTCGCGCGGAGCGTCGGCCAGGCCGGCCGCCACGATGTCCGCCACCCGGATCACCTTGGGGTTGCCTGGGCGGCGGGGGGGCGGCCGGCCGCGGTAGCGGAACGCGGAGCCGGACCGGCGGCCGCCGTCGGGCGGCGGCGGCTTGAGCTCCAGGTGCGGGTTGAGGCAGGGGTAGCCCTTCCGCGGCAGCGGCGTCCCCTTCACGTGCTGCACGCCTGCAAGCAGGCCCCTCCACGGCGTCAGTCCGGGCTGTGCCCACCGTCGCTGCGAGAGCAGCTGCGGGCGCAGTCAAGGGGGCCGCACCGATGCTTTGTGGCCGGCGCTGGAGCGCGGGCGACTGCACGAGGATGCCGTCCACGATGCGCACGCCGAGCCCGAGGGGGGACTCGCCCGCCGGCCACGGCCGCGGGCACCAGTAGGACCAGGTGCGGTAGTGGCTGGCCCCCGGCGCCTCGTTCAACCGCTGGCGCTGCTTGGCGGCGGGGGCGGCAGCGAGCGGCACGGGCCCGACGCTGACTGCGCTCTGCAGCCGCGAGTGCAGCGCGGCTGCGGCAGAGCTGTCGGCTGCCCCCTGCGGCTGCTGCAGGGTGGCGGTGCGGATGCGCCACTCGGGCACGGCCTGGGCCTCGAGCGACGAGCTGCAGCACAGGCCCTCGTCCGCCTTGCCATGCGAGCCGCGGTTGCCAGGGCGGGGCTCGAGCTCGCTCTCGTCCGAGGGCGTCCGCGAGTAGCTCGGCAGGCACCAGGCCGGGTCGCTGCCGCGCCTGGGGCTGGCCTGGGGCTCCTGCAGGCAGCTCGTGGGCCGCTGAGCCGCTTCCTTTAGACGCTTCCGCAGCGGTGAGACAGCGCAGGATGCGCGTGGCAGAAAATCCTTGCCTGCTCTGGCTCGCAGCTGACGTCCAGCCAGCTTTGCACCTTGTGCAGCACCTCGGCTCCTGCCAGGTAGGGGCGTCTGTCGTCCCACAGCTCGTCGAGCTGCTGCTTGAGCCGCAGGTCCGTCTGCTGCGCCCTGCCAGCCGGCCGGGACTCGGCGGCCGAGGAGTTGCTCCTGCTCGCTGTCGGCGCCCGGAGCGGCTGCTGTGAGGGACCAAAGTTGGCGGGCTCACGTTGGCCGTCCTTACGGCTGCTAGGCACTTTCTGCGAGCAGCAACCGGGTTGGTCAGCCTCACAGCCCTCGCGCGGAAGGCGGGGCTGGCCAAGAGACCAAGGAGGACTTGTAAGACACAGGCGGCGGACCTGCCCTCGCCCGGCCAGCTGCTGTGTCTTCGTCCGCTGCTTGAGGTGTCGCTCATTGAAGCGCACCTGCGGGGTCCCCCGCAGGCTCCGATTCCGCCGCATGGCCTAGCTGCCTTTGGGTTTTCAACGAGCTTATGGTGCTGCCTGGCGCAAGAAGTACGCAGCGAGATACGCATAGCTACAAGTAAACGCGCGGACGGGCCTGCAAGCGAGTGTACGGGCGCCTCGTCGATTCGGAGAAAGGTGGCTGGGGGGTCGGACGCACCTTTTTGGGGGCCAGCGACCCCACAGCTGCCACCTTCACCATGCTCCCGCCTCTTGCGGGTGGCGACTGGTGGTTGCCCCTAGTTGAAGGCAGGAAGATGCTGGCTACCGGGTAGGGATGAGGGAAGCGAAGAAAACCAAGCAAAAAAGGGGCCAAATTCTAGAGTGGTAGGGTGAAAAGTGCGGAGGACGTGGGACAGACAGAACGGAAAGACGGTCAGGCCCCGACCCCCGACAGCTGACAGCTGGCTTCGCACGTTACCGTCCAGCCTGGATTTTGCCAACTATGGCGAGGTATGGCGAGGTGTCGGGTGTCGGCGTGGGCGCTAGAAGTTAGAAGTCGCAAGACGTAGCACTCGTTCTCGGGGGCGGCGGTCACGGCGTTCTGAGGCGCCTCGCCTCGAAGTTGGTTGGCGTGCGAACGCAGCCAGAACGCAGCCATGGCGGCCGACGGGCAGGAGGGAATGTCGCGCGAAATGCAAGAATTTTTGGCTGTGCAGTCGGCACAGCAGCAGGTGTGCCCCCCAATCTTCTTCTCTCCGCATGCCCAAAAACGCCAGTGAGGGCTGCTCAGCGTGTGAGCTGTGCAACCAGCAGTCCTGTCCCACTCTGATCTCTCAGCGGCTTGATGGCGATGCTCGCAGCAAAGGGTGGTGCAGCAGGCCTTTTGACGCGACATCGTTCAGCACTAAGCCTCTCTCAACAAGGCAGACTCACGAGTTTGAAAGGCCACTGACCGCTGCTGCTTTACGACTGTGCAGATGCAACAGCTCACCGGCGGCATCACGGCGGCGTGCTGGGAAAAATGCATCGGCACTCCCGGCCGCAGCCTGAGCTCACGTGAGGAGGCGTGCCTATCGGATTGCGCCAAGCGCTTCATAGAGTGCACCCAGTTTGTCATTCAACGCTTCCAGCAGAAGGCAGGGAGTGGGTTGTAGCACATGGCTACCCAGCCCCCTTGAACAAGCCTTGCGTCCAGCTTTCCAGCGAGAGGCGGCAGGTCTTTGCTTTCGTACCGAGCTGCTGAGCAAGGAAACAAACATTGTCGCTGGCTATGCATTGCGCAGGCCTGCAGACAATGTCCAATTGTGGCGTTTGAAGTCGAGCGCCTTGCACTGCAAACTTACATGCTCTCAAGCCTGCCAAGGGCCGACACCGGGGCTCTCTTTAGAGCGTTCCGCTTGCGCCAGGTGCTGCCAGCGCACGTTCACAGCGCCTAGCAGCATGAAATTTACCACGATTGCCCTTGAAAGCGATGTGCTGCCTATCGCCCTCCTGTGTGCTGCTCCGCCTTGTGGTGCCTTGCGTCCGCCTCTGCGCAGCACAGCGCTGACTGCTGGCTATCTGGCCGGGCTGCTCACTGACAGCGGGCAGATCTTGGCAAGTAGGTGCTCACCCTTCCTATCCTGCTGCATCAGCCAGTAGCCAGCCACTCCCAAGGCGAGGGCGCCGCCTGCAACACATGCATGATGGTCAATACCTGTTTTGGCCAAATTGTGGACCCAAGAGGCGACGGCAGACGGCTTTCAGCGCACCCAGGAACGCGCGGTTCCGCTTTTCCACCTGCGTGCGGCCTATGAGGTCTTCCATGAACGTCATGGCTGCTAATTGGCGGCGGGAACGCGGTTCTGCTTGGGATGCCACGCGAGTTTGTGGCGATAGGAGGGCTGCGAGTCTGGCTCTTTGAGGCAAAGCCTGGGCCAGGGCACTTTTTGGCGTCGATAAGCGCGGCTAATCAGCGACGCGTGACTCAGCAGGAAGCTTCCGCCGCTCGGTTGCTGTAACCGCCGCCTCATCCGTTCAAGCGCACAACCGGTCCGGCGCGGCAGACGAGACCGTCATCATTTCTAATGAATTGCACGTATATGTCAGATAGCCAAACCTCGCTCAGCCAGCTTGCATTCGATTTGGCCCGCAGCATCCTCGAAAGATGCTGGCTGGTAGGCCGCAGTGTGCACGCCATGAAAAGGATGTCAGGCTGGTATCAAGCCAAGGTTTCCCAATACAATGGAATGTCACGTTATGTGCTGCACTCACGCGGCAAGCACTTCACAGGCCGTTCATCTCGGCGCCAAGGTAGTACCAACGCGGCGCCTCCCAGTGGGGATAAGATGGCCATTACAGCAGCTGTGTCAGCTACAAATGGGGATCAAGATGACCGGGCATTCGTACTTAGAGCAAATGTATGGTGGGCTTTGGGCAGGGGCTGATGCGCAGATTGGCTACACAGCCCTCTGCACCATTCTCAACTCCCATCAGCAGCACCAGACTCGGTAGCAGAGAGCGAGCAGTGCAGCCTAAATTCAGTGCAGATAGAGCTACGGCTCAGTGAGGCATCTCCTGGCCGTCTGGCCTGCAGAACGACACCATGGCCAGGAAAAAGGAGCCGGGCTTCGGAGATGACATGCAGAACGGGCTGAATCTGCGACACAACCTCGGCGTGGCGACGTACGTGTGAGTCGCCCGATCGCATTCGGCGAGCAAGCAGAGGCGATCAGGCTGCCTGCTCGCTGGCCGAACCTCGCCTGTCTGACATTGTATGCTCGAGAGAATGCACTGATAAATAGCCATCGTTCTGCAGGCGCGTGTTCGGGTCGTTGATAGCGGGCCTGGTTGCCGGCATCTGGGGCGTCACCGGATGGATCGGCTTCACGTACTATGTTGTCGCCCAGGCACTGGTCCGGCTCCCGCTTCCCGCGATCGAGCCAACCAGCCACGCTTGAGGCTCACGGGACAGCTTCCAACACAGCCAAGCTTCACCATGCCGCAGGTCTCTGGCCTGCTGTGGAGCAAGGCCGGGGGACGGGTTAACGCGTACTTCCCGAGCTGGTGCTGCCCTCCAATCATCCGCTCCAGTCGGCTCTGCAGGCATCCCAGACGTCAACAGGGGTACTCACCGCAACACCGGTGCCTACCTGCGCGCGCAGGAGCAGCCTGATGTTCGCCGAGGTGTTTGGCTCCACCTGCCTGCTCACCTTCATCCTCTTCTGGACGCTGGCACACAACATCGTCCACCTTTTCTGATGCCCCCATCGCACTGGCTGTTTGGCTGTGCCTTTGCTTTCCGACACTCACCGCAGCAGCTTTGCTGCTGCGCCCTCCCCTGTGCGCCAGCGCGAGCCGCAGGGCGATCCGCCACATCCAGCTGCTGCTGCTGCTGCTGCTGCTATGGCAGCAGGCAGGCCTGTAAGAGCTCAGGCTCACACGGACGCACAATTGTGCTCACGGAATCAGACCGCACCGATCACGCGAGCTGCTGTGCAGAGTCGCGAGGGCGCCCCGCCGCAGGCATAGGGCCGGTCACTGGGGCACATTCGTGCGGACAAAATCCTGGCATACACGGCACAGTGGCACACATGCTACAAGCAGGAGGCCTGGCAGGCGCGGCTCAGCGCTCGCGCCCCTGCTGCTCCGGCTCCCGGTCCGGCTTGAGCGGCGGCAGCAGCTCCCGGCCGCCAACGTCCGTGAAGTCGACGACTCGTCGCAGGTCGCCCTTGGAGGCGGCTAGCGCGGCCACGGCGCCGAGGGTGCAGGGCACCAGGTAGAGCAGCTGCGGCCGGCCACAGGAGTCGCCTCAGCCAGCCTGGCCGGGCGGTTTGGGGGGGCCAAGAGGGGTAGGGCGGCAGTTTCTCGAGCAGCGGGCATGGGCGCAGGAGGCGCACCGCCGGCTGGCCGAGGTGGGTGACCGCGTTGAAGCCGAAGGCCATGCCCAGGCCCGCCACGTACGCGACCTGCGGGCAGGCTGCTCACTGAAGACAAGCTGCTCCACTGAGAGCCGTCTGGCCATGGACAGCAGCTCACAGCCTCTCCCAGCCAGGGCGACGGCAACCGGCTGTGCTGCCAGTGTTCGGTCGATGCTTCAGGCTGATGCGGCTTGGAGCAGCAGCAGCAAGGGGAAAAGGGGCGGCTCGCCATGGTGGTTACAAAGTAGGGGCGCTGCCGCAGGATGTCCTCTGTCGCGCCCCTGGCTCCGTCCGCCGCCTCCGCCTGCCCCTGCACCCCATTGCCGAGTGCAGCGTCAGCATCAGCGCTCCCCGCCCCTGCAGCGGCGACTGGCTGCAGCTGGATGGCAGCCAGGGCGCGCCTGCTCGGCCGCGCCGCCGTCCCGCATCTTGCTCGCGTCGAATCGCAGCGCCAGGCAGGCCAGCAGGCCGGGCACGGCGATGTCTCCGAGGCCTGCGCCGGCGGCGCCTCAGCCGGGGGCACCAGGCAGCACTGGGGCCCCACTCCCGCGGGCGCTCGAGCAGGGAGGGGGCGGCGTGCCCAGCAGGGAGAAGGGGAAGTTGGCCGCCTCGCCCACGGAGCCGGCGCCGCGCGGGAAGAGGAGCCGCGTCGGGCCGGAGAGCACGTCCGAGGTGGCGACTGCGCCCACAAGCAGGGGGTGTCAGTCGCACTCCAGGGCCCAGGAGGCTTGCCAGGCTGTCGAGAGCGGGAGGGGGGGCAGCCGGCCTGCCAGCATCACGTTCTCGCCGACCACTTTCGGCGAACCAAACACCCAAAACACGTCTGCGAGCAGGCGGCCGATTCAGTCGTGCAGCTGCAGGCCTACATCATCGGGCCATTGCCGGAGGGCGGTGGGGAGGAAGCCGCGCCGTAGGCGAGCAGGCCGAAGAGCAGCACGGCAGCCGTGCGGAAGCTGCGCAGCCCGATCAGCTGCATGCCAGGGCCGCCACTGTCAGCGCCTGTTCGCACGACGGGCACCTCACAGCGGCAAGGGAGGAGGAGGGGCGCCTGCAGGATGTCGCAGCAGATGAGGCAGGCGACCAGGTTGTTGAAGGTGAAGTCGGTGTGGCCGGCCGCGACGTCGGCGGAGGCGGCGGCCAGTCCGAGGCCGAGCGCGAGCGCGTCGCTGGGCGCGAATGGCAGGCTGGGGATGCTCTCGCCGGCGTCGTCCAGCAGCAGGCCGCGCGGCAGCGGCAGCGCCAGGCTCGCCTCGCCCAGCGGGCCCGCCTGCACGCCGGGGGTGCATTCCAGGCCATGGGGTGAGGCGGGGCTGTTGCAGGCAGCAGGGTGGCGGCCCTGAGGGGGCAAGCAGCGGGCTGCGCGGGCGTGGGAAGCGGCGGCGCACGGCGCGGCGCAGTGGCAGCCGCAGCGCGCCCGTGACGGCGGCCGAGCCGACGAGCCAGAAGTAGGCGTTGCAGAGCGTCTGCAGGTTGACCCAGGGCAGGTACTTGACCAGCAGGAAGCCGCCGAAGAGCGCGGCCGAGGCGGCCACCGGCGCGAGCGCGCCCTGCTTCAGGCTGATCTGCTGCCGCATCTGCGCCACGAACGACAGCAGACCCGGCTGTCAGTCTGCAGGCGCTGGCTGCACTGGGAGCTTGACAGCCCCGAGGGACGCCGCTCCCTGAGGGCAGTTGGGAGGGCCGCAGGCTCGCCTTGTTGGTCAGGCCGCGGTGGGCGCCGATGTAGATGGTGAACAGCGCCATGGTGATGAAGTATGGCAGCTCGATGAACCTGACGCTGCGCAGCGCTTCCACCTGACCCAGGGCCAGCACGGCGAAGAAGAGGGTGAACGTGACGAGCGCGTTGTCGCTTGCCTCCCACCGCCACGGCTCCCCCTGCTGGGCGTCCCCAGACTCTGCTGCCAGCGCCAGCGCCTGGGCCTCTGCGTCCCTGCTGGCCTCCCTGCCCTGCTGGCCCTGCTGCGCGCGCGTCCTGGCGCCTGCTCGGCTACACCTGACTGCCGGCCGACTGAGGAGCCGCCCCGGCAGGGGCCTGCAGCCGCTCCCGAGCAGATCTGTTGATCGGCATGCTGATCCCAGGGGCACCAGGCCGAAGCTTCGGCAAGCACGCGGCAGGCCCAGTCGATGCGTCATGGCTGCAGGCTGCCGGGAAATCCGACCAGTGCGGGCTGTCGTGTTGAAGTAAATGTTTGCTTTGCCTTGCGGCCGCCCTCTCAAGACTGCAAACGCACCTGCAACTCCAAAAGCCACGCTGCACAACTCCAGAGGAGATGTGTTTGGTAGCTGCGGTGGCCAGACAGCGGCCTTGAGCGGTCGTCAACTCTGGTCGACATGGGCTGTGCGGCCAGTGTGCCCCGCGTAGGAGAGTCAGACGCCGAACACGCCAAGCCGGCGGACCCATTGGTCGCCCGCAAGGCGGCGAAGACGGCAGGCGCGCCCTTTGCCGCTGCCCAACACGCGTGATTCCAATGGGAATGGCGACCGTGCGCAATCCTGGCGTCGCCTCTGCCGCCCCTCCTGGTTTGCACGACAGCGCAAAGGCATTAGGTAAGTCATACGCCTGCATGTCGAGTCGCAGCGCGCCCTCAGCGGGCGGCAATCGGCGCCTGCAGACGGCTCGGCGGAGGCGCAGCCGACCGGTTTGATTCGCGCCAAGGAGGCGGAGGCGAAGCCGGCAGCTCGAGCGCGCGACCGGGCGCGCAGTCGCAAGTCGCGGGCGCGGCGGCTGTCGTATGTCGACCACGAGGAGGAAGCCAGGTTTCAAGATGTGAGCCGCGGGACCGACGACGCCGACGAGTCGGAGGAAGAGGTGCGCCGCGCGCTGGGTCGCCCGAGCGCTCATCTGTCCGCTGGGCGAGTCGCACCCGTTTCGCGGCGCGGCCAGCCGCCGAATCCAGCCCCTTCATCCTGGGCGTGACTTGGAGGCTGCCCCTGCAGGCCGACGCGGCGCAGACCGCAGCGAAGAAGAAGCGGAGCAAGGGCACGCGTCGGCGGCGCCTGTCGTACGTCGTCGACGAGGACGAGGTGGGTGGCGCTGCGCCCGCGAACAGCAGCGGCCTCTGCCGGCACCGCCGGGCGCGTGCCGAGAGCTGCTGAGCGCAGGCGACCGTCAAGCACAAGCTGAAGGCGCACACCGCCGGCCGGGAGCCTGGCGGGCCGACCAGCTTGCCGACGGCCGCCTCGCTGCCCGCGCCGCCGCCGCCGCAGCCGGCAGGCGTGCGCAGCGCGCAGCCCGGGGAGCGCCAGCCGCAGCTGGAGGGGCCGGCCTACTCGATGGCCTGCGTCTCGCGCGCCGGCCGCGAGCCGGGCTTCAAGAAGCAGAACCAGGACAACTGCCTCGCCTTTGACCGCTTTGGCCGCGACGGCCAGGCGCTGGTGGCCGCGCTGGACGGCCACGGCCCCGAAGGCCACACCGTGTCCGGCTTCATCAAGCAGCACCTGCCGCTGCTGCTGCTGGACCGCCTCGCGCCGGGCGCCGACGCGGCCGACGCGCTGCGCAAGTGTGCGCCGCCCCCCTGCCCAGCAGCCGCTGCAGCGCCGGGGACTGCCACCCCGGCGCCCTCTTTTCTCCAGGCGGGGGGGACGAGGGCCGGCAGCCGCGCCCCGGCACAGAGCCGTCCCCAGGCGCCTGCAGCGCCGCGTGCACTCACACGCGCCCCCGCCCTCCCCGCAGCCTTCCTGGACGTGGACGCGGCCATCGCGGCCGCCGCGATCGACTGCGAGTTCTCCGGCTCCACCGCCTGCGTCGCGCTGCTCGCCGGCCGGCAGCTGAGCGTCGCCTGGGTCGGCGACTC
This sequence comes from Trebouxiophyceae sp. KSI-1, assembly GCA_003568905.1. Classification (NCBI taxonomy): domain Eukaryota; kingdom Viridiplantae; phylum Chlorophyta; class Trebouxiophyceae; species Trebouxiophyceae sp. KSI-1. Next base: position 35,294 of record BHFV01000142.1, on the reverse strand, counting down.
GCGCGGGGTGCTCGGGCGGCGGGCGCCCGGCGGCGGGCTGGCCGCCGTCGACATGACGACCGACCACAAGCCGACGCGCGAGGCCGAAAAGGCGCGCATCCTCGCGCACAACGGCCGCGTGGAGCGGTGCGGCCCCCCTCCCCTCGCCGCCTGCCGCTTGGCCGCCCACCAACACCCAGCCCGCGCCCCCCTCCTGTCCTTGCTGCCTGATCCCTGCCCCGACCTCTTTTGCACCCCCTCCGCCATCCCCAGAGACGCTGTGCCGGGCGCGCCCCGCAGGCTGGTCGACGAGGCCGGGCAGCCGATCGGCCCCTTCCGCGTCTGGCTGCAGTACGCCTGGATCCCCGGCCTGGCCATGAGCCGCGCGCTCGGCGACGCGCTCGCGCACCAGTGCGGCCCCCGCCCTGCCCTGAGCCGCGCAGACGCAGCCGCGCCCGACCCGCTCGAGCGGCGGCCGGCGGCCGCAGGGTGGGCGTCACTTCGGAGCCGGAGGTGTTCAGCCACAGCCTCGCGCCCGGCGACGAGTTCATCGTGCTCGCCTCGGACGGCGTCTGGGAGTTTGTCGGCAGCCAGGAGGCGGTCGAGATCGTCGGCCGCGCCGTGACCGCGCAGGACGGCTGCCGCCAGGCGCGGGGCCTCTGAGTGCATGCGCGGGTCGCTGCCGCCGCCGAGCGAAGCGGAGGGTCGATGCTGGCTGAGTGGCTAGCCACATGGTCGGCAGCACCGGCAGGCCCGTGTCTGTCAGTCGTGCGGCCAAGGGCCCGCCGCCGCCGCGCGAGAAAGCCGTGGTGCAGGGGGTGTCACTGACAAGCCGCTGCCCGCCTGCAGCTGGTGGACGAGGCGTTCCAGCGGTGGCTGGTCGAGGAGGACGGCGTCGTCGACGACATCACCGCCGTCGTCGTCAAGTTCAGCCACCCGGTCGCCGCCTGAGGGGCGCCGGCCTGCTGCCTGCCGCGCCCTGCCCTGTGCGACCGCTGCGTGTCTGCTGCCGTCCTTCCTGCTTTTTCTGACGCAAGGCCCGTCTCACAGCTGCTGCTGGACCGATCTGTGCGTGTGCGCCGGCCTGAGCCCTGCACGGCGATGCCTGCAAGAGGCGTGTCTGTGTGTGGGGCAGCCGCCTAAGGCTCACTGCTGTGGTGCAGCTGTTGTCCGCTGCCAACCATGGGCTCACTGTCGGGGCGGGTCTCTATCCTTAACAAGCGAGTGCACAGCCAGCCCAGACAGCGCGGCTGTGCTGCCGAGGCGTGTAAGCAGAAGGGATTCAGAGCACGAGCGTCGTTGCGGCAGCGTGTTGCTGCTCAGGCCTCACAGCCAGCGAGGCCAGGCCAGGCCCCTGGCGGCCGGCTCAGAGCGAGGCGGCCAGCGCGTTGACGTGGCCGATGGCCAGGCCGGTCGTGAGCAGGCCGAAAACGAGGAAGGGCTGCGCGGAGGCCTGGTACTTGACGTCGTTCGCGATCGGGTCGGGGATGAAGTAGCGGACCTGGAAGAAAATCTGCAGCAGGGGGGCAAAGGGGGGCTGACGTCAGCATATGGTCATCACCGGCAGCTGAGAGACAGAGGCAGCCTGGGCCTGTGCCCGACAGCCTGGATCTGTGCGCGACAGCAGCGTCAGAGCATGCAAGCGGATAAACTCCTTTTAACTACGCTCGCCACACCTCATGCAGCTGCCCGCCCCGGGAGGGTTGCAGGGCGGGGCACCTGCGGCAGCACCAGGCCGAGCAGCACGGCGCCGTACAGCTTCTGGTTGAGGCCAAAGGCAAGGTAGGCCGCGACGGACAGCTGCGTGACGTCGATCGTGGCGACGGTTATCCACTTGGCGGTGTCCACGCCGAACGCGACCGGCAGGCTCTGCAGGCCCAGCTGCCTGGGGGGCGGCGCCGCCGCCTCTCAAAACTCCGGCCAGCAGGCGACCAGAAGGCAAGGGGGGCCAGCAGGCGGCCAGAAGGCAAGGGGCACAGCCAACGCTGGTGGCAGAATGATTGAGCAGCAACCAAGCTTGCACTTTCAGTTTTGTCAAGGCCGCTGGGAACATAGCGAGGGCCTCGGCCAAACAGAGTCAGGACAGATGGCAGACAGGCAGGCGGTTGCAGACTCTGGACTCGCGGGATCGATCCAGCTGCTCACGAGAGGAGGAGGTGAGTGAGCGGCGCACCGGTCGCCCTCGATGCTCTTGAAGTCGTTGACGATGGCGATGCCGAGGCCGGCGATGGAGTAGAGCACGGTCAGCACCATGACGTCGAGCGACAGCGTGCCGAACAGCGCCTGCGGGGCGAGTTTGGTGTCGCAAGATTCAGACGCTCTGTGGACTCAATGGGAGGGCGACTGAAAGCCCGTGTAACAGCCGGTGGCTGTCACCCCGGAAACGCTCTGCGTGATTGAGGAATTACCAGCACCCATATCCCGATAACCCTGTTTTCCCCAGAGCCCCAGTGTATTGCCACTTGGGAGCGTAGCCTCTCTGCTACAGCCCTCGCGGCCGCAGCAGGACACCCACACAAGTAAAGAAGGCGGCTCGCGTCGCCACCCCTGCCGCAGGCTGGCTGGGGGCGCGCCTGGCCGGCCCACCAGGGCAGCGCGATGTAGGAGGAGCCGAGCGCGTAGTTGCCCGCCCAGCCGGACTGCTTCAGCTTGAGCGGCGGCGCCGAGTAGATGTACGAGATGAAGGAGCCGAAGGCGGCCAGCAGCAGCATGATGGGGAAGTCGTGCCCCGCCCACCTGCGCACCCGGCCAGGCGCAGCTGTCGGCGAGCGCAGAGGGGCGGCAGACATGCCGGGTCTTGCTGCCCGCAGCCCGGCGCATGTGCAGAGGGGGAAGGGCACCGGTCGAGGGTGTACGCCACGCCCAGGCCGCCCAGCAGCAGCGCCCACGCCTGGGCGACGACCTGCCCCTCGGAGATCGCGCCTGCAGGCAGGCAGGGGCTCCTCATTGACCCGCCTGACGGGGCCACGCAGAGCGCTTCCAACTGCAGGCGCCCAGCTGCGCCCAGGGCATTGAGGCGAGGAGGGAGGCGGACCCGAGGGGATGGGGCGGTACGGCTCGTTGATGGCGTCGATCTCGCGGTCGTAGTAGTCGTTGATCGTCTGCGTGTACCCGGTCAGCAGCGGCCCGCTCATCGTCATGCACAGCGCGCTCTTGGCGACGTTCTCGGGCGTCCACTCGAACGCGCCGCTCGCCGCCGCGCCGCACAGCACACCTGCCGGGCACGAGCACCCCCTGGTCAGCGCTGTGTGGGGGTCTCGGCAAGGCGAGGGGCTGTGGCCTGGAGGAGGACGGACCCCAGATGAGCGGCACCCACGTGACCGGCTTGGTCAGCTGCAGGCGGATCTTCCAGATGTCGGTCGACTCGCTCGCGCCGCGGATGCCCAGCAGCTGGTTCAGCTTGCCCTTGGCCTGCCCGGCCGCCGCCTTGAGCTCCTGGCCGGCGTCCGTCTTCTGCTCGGCTCGCACGAGCACGGGCGCCGGCCGGCAGCCGCCTGCGGCCGGAGAGGCCGCTGAGGCAGCTTGGCACATGCAAAACCGGCGAGACATGTCGAGCTGGTAATCGGCGCTTGGCGGCAGCGACGGGCGTGATCTGTGCGACGTCTATCAAGGAGCTTCACTAGGAAGCGCCGCGCTGCCACACAGGGCTGGGTCACGTACCAGGACGCAGCACCGATTGCTGCCGGCGCGCTGTTGGCAGGCTGCGGTGCACGGCCGGGGCACGCAGCGCGCCGCGCGCATGTCCAGCGACGTTCATCCTGACGCCTTTTCCAACGCTGCCCCGGAAAGCAACTCGCTGGTCGGCCAGATGCGAGTTCGGGTGCAGTTCGTCTGCCGACAAAGTGCGCGTTTTTCAACTTGGGAAGGCTGCTGCAGGCTTGCCAGAGCTCATCACAATGCTCGAGAGTTCGCAACAATGACACAGTGCGAACACTGACGTGCACACGCTAAACCCCGAATCTGCGCGCCGGAGATTAGCGGCGGCGATGGCAGTGCGGGCGGTGGTCATGTGGAGAACGTCTGCTTGCATCGATTTATGAACGCCTAATGTGCACGCAGCCCAGTCGACATGTGTGGCGGCTACCCGTCTCCTCGAGAGCAAGACGCGGAATCAAGTGCGCCGAGCGAAGAACAGCCCGAGCCCGTAAAGCAAGAGAGCGGCAGGACGAGAGCGTGTGCCTCTCGCTCGGTCGCAGCAGCACACGGCAGTGCGGCAGCGGCGGCGGCGGTGATGTCATGTGACAGCGGCCGCCCGCTGGAAGCAGGGTGAGAAACGCAGCTCGGGGGGCAAACAGAACGCAGGGGGGCGCCATGCCCGGCAGCGCCAAAGCTGCTGCCGCGGGGCCAGCCAATGCCGGCGGCGCCCCCAGCACCTTGGGGTCGCAGCGCAGCTGAGCTACAAGGGGGGCTGGAGAGTCCTAGGCTACTGCCAAAAAACAGAGCGCCTCGCACTGGAGCTCACGGTGGCTGCGGCTAGTGACCGTTCAGGCCGGGGGCGACTGGCACGCCCTGCTGGAAGCCCGGCTGCGGAGCCGCCCAGGCGGCCGGCGCCGGCCAGAAGCCAGCCGGCCGGCCCGGCTCGGCGGGCACGGCAGCAGGCTGGTCCAGCAGGTGACCCGACTGACCGGGCGGCGCCACCGGCGGCCCGCCGGCCTCGAGCAGCGTGACCGGCGTCGGCGGGGAGGCCGACTGCTCGGTGCTGCTGCCGCTCGGGCGCTGCGAGAGCCCGCCGCCGGCGGCCGGCGGCACGCCGAACGTGAACGGAAACAGGCCGTTCGTTGACGGCATGGCCGGCATGGAGGGCATGCGGTCGAGCAGGTCGGTCGTCTCCGCCTGCACACGCGCGAGCGGCGCCGCTGAGCCCGGCGCCCCGCGGCGGCTGAGCGGGCGGCAGGCGTCCGAGGCGCCCCGCGGCGGCTGAGCGGGCGGCAGGCGTCCGAGGCGCCCCGCACCTGTTTCATGAAGTTTGTGCGGATGCTCGCGACCTCGCTCTCGCTCAGCCCAATCGCGCGGCAGTAGCCCCGCGCGCCGCCGTACGTGCGCTCGATGTGCGAGATAGTCTCCTGCATCGTGTCCGCCTTGCTGGCGATCACGTTGTCCGTCTTGAGAAAGTCTGCAACATCGCAGCGGCGGGCGGCCGTCAGCCGCCGAGCTCTGCAGCAGCTGCCGACCGTCGGGGCGCTGGGAGGGGGAGAGCACCGTCCAGCTCGGCCAGCTCGCCCTTGTCGCGCCCCGCCTTGAGCTGCATCTCGGACTGAATGTAGTCGCGCACGACCAGCTGCGGCCGCCATGCGATCGGTCATTGCTCTGATCAGATGCTGACATCATGCAGCTTGGGAGGCAGCAGCCGGCAGAGGCTGCGCCTGTGCATGCCAGCACTACTGGAGCAGCAGGAGAGGGGGGCCCCCCACCTCGGCCGGCACGTCGCACAGCAGCAGCAGCAGCATGACGACCAGCCCGGTGCGGTCCTTGCCGTGGATGCAGTGGACCAGCACCGGGTAGTTCTCCCGCCGCGCAAAGACGCGCATCGCCCGCGCCAGCGAGGGGCGCGACTGCGGCGGCACCGGCGGCAGCCTCAGCTGCAGCGACTGGCAGGCCGGCTGCCCGTCGAGCAGCCCCTCCCCTCTCCCCTGCCTCGCACACGCTGCTCTGGTCAGGAAGGGGCGGCTCACGTGGTCCAGCAGCACGCGGTAGAGCACGGTCGGCCCCATGACTGCGGGGTCCACCACGGCCGCGGCCACCAGGTTGGTCGGGTTGCGCAGGTGGCACAGCTCGCGCAGGGCGGCCGCCTGCGTGCGCACCGGCAGCTTGCCGAACACGCGCATCTTGGCCTGCCAGGGCACCATGTCGGCTGCACACGCGCGCGAAGGGTGTCAGCGTGCTTCCTGAGGGACGCGGGGAGGGTGGAACAGGGAGGAGGGGGGCTGACAGTGGTAGACTGGCACGTCATACACGCGGTGCCGGCGGCCAAACTCCTCCGAGCAGATGTCGCACGCCGTGCAGCCGCCGCCCGCCTCAAAGCCGGGCGCGCCCAGCCCCGACGTCGCGCACGAGTCCTGCCGGCCAGGCACGCGGGCTCAGGCCGCTAGTCCGGCTGCACAAGCTGGTTTTGCGGCTGTGCCTGGACCTCCCAGAGCAGCGCACCTCGTCCGAGCTGGAGCTGACCGACGGCCGCAGCGCCCCGCCAGTCGCCGCCGCCGCCGCCTGCTGCTGCCGCTGGGCGGCCAGCTGATTGCGCGACTCGACCCGCCGCTGCAGCAGCAGCTCGTCCTCCCGCTTCTTGCACGGCTTTTTCAGCACCCGCAGGTCGAGCACCGCGCCCAGGCGCAGGTTGCGAATCTCCGCCGAGCTGCACGGCGGTCACAGGCCAATTCAGCGGCCCTCAGCGGCAGTGCGGACCAGGCAGAGACGCTGAGATCGCCTGCCAGCGCCCATCGGCGCCTCCCGGCGCCCGCGGTGGCCCAGTCGGGCGCAGACGCAGCGCCGGATTCTGGCAACGTGCACGGGCGGGCGCGGGCCTTGCCTGACGACCTGGGAGCTGCGGAAGACGCATCCGGTGCGCAGGTTGTCGCACACCAGGCCGCAGTCTCTGCGCACACGCCAGCCCGCAGCGTAAGGCAACTTCCGCCCGGCGCATGCAGCTCCGTAGCGCCCAAACGTGGGACAGCCGGGCGCCGCGCCGCCAATGCCAGGACAGCCGCATTATCACATCATCTCTGATGTGCACGCCCGCCGAAGCGCGCGGCGTGTGGGGTGGTCGCTGCGTTTGGCCCCGGGGTGGACACCGACCTGAGATTGACGCATCCTTTGCTGCCCGCCGAGAAGCTCTGGCTGCGCTCGTCCGGCGATATGCGGTTCTCGAAAAAGCCGCGCGAGTGGACGTCTTGCAGGCTGCGCAAGCTGCGCATGTTTATTTTTTCCGTATCAGGAGCACGCCAAGCTTTCAACACATAGCGCGTCAGCAGGAGCAGCAAGCCTAGTACAAGGAGCGAGATCAGCATGCAAATGCGATCATGCCGCGGGTGCCGATCTCCTCTGAATGCGCGGCGGGTGACGCAATTGTGCCAGGCAGCTGGGGGCAGCCTAGCAAAAAATAAGGACGAAGGACGAAGGGCGAAAGCATCAGCCAGCTCACAGCGAAGGCGTTGGACAGGACGCAATGCACGCAGCGCGCTGCCAGCCGGGGCGGCCCGCGTTGGCTCCCGCGACCCGCTTCTTGGGTCGATTAAGATTCAACCGGGCGCGGCCCGGCGTGTGCCGCGGCGAGCTGCTAGAGCGCAGCAGTTCAGGAGGCGATGACGAGGAGCTGGACGCACTCATTTCGCTCGAGCTGCGCCAGCGCGCCGAGGGACCTGAATTCTTTCGCAGCGCAGCGAGGCGATTCAACCTGGTTTGGCGCGTGGGCGCGGAAAAGGTACTTTGCTCACCTATTGGCTCACCACGTGTTGTTGCTGACGGCGAGTTGGCCGGTCCTGGCCTGACTCGAATCGATCCCGCCCTTCTTCCGGCACGTGGTGTGGCGCCCTGACACAGCCTCTCGCCCTGCGCGCAAGGCCCGCAAGCCAGGACAGTGCGCCTGCTGCGGCGGAGCGGGCAAGGGCCGGTGTAGCTTCTGCAGAGGCACGGGAGCTCTGACGCTGGGCGACATTGTCTTCTGCAGCCTGCACGACGGCTGCAAGCCCTGCCCCGTCTGCAGGAGCAAGGCACGCCCGCCACCGCTGGCCCGCTGCAGCCTGCATGCACAGGCAGGCTCGGGCTGACGCTCGCCGCCGGTGCAGGGGACGGTGCGCTGCTCGCACTGCTCCGGCACCGGCTTCAGGGCCGCCTGGATGGAGGACCCCGTGTGCCCCGCGGACGGCCAGGAGCAGGCCTGACGGCGCCCGCATGTACCCCTCCTGCCTGTAGACTAGCAGCCCCCGCATACGATTGCTGATGCCCTGTACGCACTGCCAACGTCCCCAGTACACAGCTTTACAAAAGGGCCGCTCGAAGCTGGCCCGCATCCGTTCGTAATCCTAGCCTCCTAACGTGGCGCCTCGTGCGTCCTCCATCTGTTTCTCGTCCGTTCCTCACGTTTCTCATCCGTTCCTTGTGAGCAAGGGGGCGCCCAAAGCAGGGGGCGGCAAAGCACAGCAGGCGCAGCCCCGCGGCCCTCACTGGGCCACGGACTCGGCCAGCGCCCGCAGCGCCGGCGTCGGCATGGTGCGCGTGCGCCGCAGCGGCGCGGCCGCCGGGCGCGGCGTGCCGGCCACGGGGGGGCACTGCCGCACGAGCTGCAGCGCACGGCCCGCCGGTCAGCTGCGTGGGGCTGTGGCTTGCATGGGCCCCTCCGCCGTCCAAACCACCACACGACAGGGGGAGCCAACACTGACAGGAGGGGTGGGGGGCACGCGCCTTTTCGAGCAGCGCCCGGTTCTCGCGCTGCAGCTTGGCCACGCGCGCCTCCAGCTGCGCGGTGTACTCCTGCTTGCGCGCGCGCGACCGTGCGGCCGACTCGCGGTTCTTGACCATGCGCTTGGCCTGCCGCGCGGTGCGCTCGTCGACGACCTCCGGCTCCTTGCGCTTGCGGGAGCGCGCGACGCGGGAGTGCGCGCCGGCGGGCGGGGCCTCGATCTCCGGCATCTCCTGCGCGCGCGGGCGGGGGCGGCGCGTCGGCCCGCCGCCCAACACCGCGCCCTGCCGCCGAGCGCTGCCTGGACGGGGGGCCAGCCGGGAGGGGCACGCACCCCGGCCGGGCTGTCTGGCGGGCTGAGCGTCATCGCGGCCGCCGCCGCCCGCCGCCGCGGCCGCCCGCCAACCTGCTGCGGCCGGCGCACCAGGTGCGGGCCCTCCCTCTGGGCGCACCGCCGCCCGCTGCCCGGAAAGCAGCGGGCGGGCTGACGGCGGGCCGGCGGCCGCAGAAGAAAAAGTCGCAGTCGCCGACGGTGCGCGCGGTCGCGCGGCTGACGTCCAGCAAGCCGGTCATCCGCCAGGCCACGCTCGCCTGGCTGGAGCAGGCGGGCGCGGGGCGCGAGCCCGAGTACCTGGCGCTCACCTCGCACACCGAGCTGCTGGACGTCGTGCGCGCGCTGCGCGACTGCCAGCAGCGCGGGCAGCAAGAGTCGGAGGCGGCGGACGCGTTCGCGCGCGGCCTGCGCGTGCTCGCGATCGCGCCGCCCAACCGCGCCTTTCTGCTCGAGGCCGGCGCGCTGGAGCCGCTGACGGCGCTGCTGCTGACCGCGCCCGCGCCGCGCTCGCTCGACGCGGTCGTCTACACGCTCTCGCTGCTGTCGCGCGAGGACGACGCGCGGCTCAACGCGCTGCCGCCCGCCGCGCTGCGCCGCCTGCTCGACCTCGTGCGCGACGCGGGGCCGGGCGCGGGCGTGCGGGCCGCCGCCGCGCACACGCTGACCAACCTCTGCCGCTGCCTGGAGCACAGGCGCGGCCGCCGCTGGCATTTGGCGGGGCGTCCGGCCGTTCTGAGCTGGCGGCGCCGCTGACCGGTGGCCCTGCCGTCTGGCAGGACGCACGTGGTGCAGCAGGGCGGCCTGCAGCTGCTGCTGGACCTGCTGGGCCGATGGGAGGCGGACGGCGGCGAGGCGCCGGCGGTCACGCGAGAGGCGGCCGCCTGCCTGCTCGCGCTGCTGGAGGACGACCAGAACAAGCTGGCGGTGTGTGGCGACCCACCTGTGTGTCGTCGCCCGCCTGCCGCGACCCCGGCTCGGCTCCTCGTGACCGCAGCCTCCCTCGCAGGTGGTCGCGGCGGGCGGCCTGGCGCCGCTGCTGGCCGTGTGCGCGGCGCACGGGCGCGACAACAGCGTGCGGTCGCGCGGCGTGCAGCTGCTGGCCGCGCTGTCGACGCACCTCGAGCTGCAGCCGCACATCCTGGCGGCCGGCGCGCTGCCCGTGCTCTGCCGCTTGGCAAAGCTGCGCACGCCGCTGCTGCAGGCGCCCGCGGCCGCCGCACTCGCCAACCTGTGCGCGGACGCGGGCGCCGCCCCTGGGCAGTCGGCGGAGCTGCTGCCAGACTACCTGGCCGCGCTCGGCAGCCTGGCGCTGTCGGCCGACCCGGACGTGCAGGCGTGTTTCTGTCCCCCCTCTGCTCGCAGAGGACCGCTCCGGCCGGCAGAATTGACTCCACACTGCTGGCTGCAGCGGCACGTGGCGCGCGCGCTGTGGCACCTGGCCACCTCGGACGCCAGCCGGCCGGCGCTGCTGCAGGGCGGCGGCGTCGCCTCGCTGCTACGGCTGGCAGAGAGCCAGGACTCGCGCTGCTTGCAGAGCCGCACGCTGGCGCAGGTCTGCGCCCCCGGCAGCCCGCATCATGAGCAGGCACCAACACCCCGCCCGCTCGTTTGGGCCGGCAGCTGAGACGCTGTCGGCTTGCAGCGCGCGCTCAAGCGGCTGGCGGAGGACGCGGCCGTGCAGGAGCAGCTGCCGGCGGAGCTGCAGGCGCGGGTCGAGGCGCTGCTGGCGGAGCCGTCGCCGCCGCCGCACCTGGCGCTGTCTCCAGGCGCGCCTCGCCTCCCGGGCTGCCTGGCCTCCGTCCGTGTTTGCCCCGTCTTGGCCGGTGCTTCCAGCAAAGCCCCCGCCTGAAGCCGCTGATGTGGCAGGCCGGCGGCGAGGTGAGGACGAGTGGGGTGAGGCGGCCAGCCCCACCGGCCGGCAGCCGCCCTCGCCGTCGCGCTGGCGCCTGCACCGGCGAGCGCCCGCGGACGACCGGGTGGGTTGCCGCCAGCCTGTTTCACCCGAAAATGCTGGGCCTGGGCTGCAGCATCGTGCAACTGCCATTGCCTTACTCGGCCACCACTCGGTGCGCGCAGGCAGAATCCGGCCGCAAGTCGGCCGGCTCGGCGGAGGGCCGGCAGTCGCCAGAGGCGCCCGGCTGGGGCGAACCGCCGCCCGAGGGACGGCCGTCGCTGCTCAACCGCCTCGGCTTCCGCAGGCCCCACCGGTCGGCGGGCAGCGCCCTGGACGGTGCGGCCCTGCCCCTGCCGGCTCACGGGAGCGCGGAGCGTCCGCATGCTGCCAGCAAGCATGCTGACTGTGTCGTCAGCGCCCCCCACCCTCCCTCGTCTGAAAACGCTGGTGCTGCACGCAGAGGCGGCGGGCACCGGCAGCCCCGTCTCGGGTGGCGGCGAGTACGCCGACCTGTCGCTGCCGTCCAGCCAGGCCAGCCAGGCCGAGCTGCGGGGGCCGCTGGCTGCCACGCCCAGCCGCGGGCGCGCTTTCTGCGCTCTGCCCCGCGTCGTGGCTCTGGAGGGCAGGGAAGCGGCTGTTGCTGAGCAGCGGAGCGCGCGCTGCTTGCAGGCTGCAGGAGCCAGGACCGGCGGAGCTCGGTTCGAGGCGCAGCCACGACCGGTCAGGGCGGCGGCCAGAGCCTGCGTGTCCGCCGTAGCGCCGCCGCCCTCACCTCGCTCCAATTTTGGTGCATGCGATTCCCGCTACTGTGCCACGTTCTGATTTCTGCCGTCGGTCTGCCGCGCCGTTTGCTAGCCGTGACAGCTGGAGCCTGCCCACTGACAGTAGGCTCACTCTGTACACTGGTCCCGTAAACAACGAAAGCCTTCCCCGTTCCGTGAGGGAGAGCCGCATTTGCACGGTTCACAGTGCGCGACCCTGATGCGGGGTGGCAGAGCCTCTCTAGCATACGAGATCAGGAGGAGGTCAGAAGTCGAAGAAAGGTAAGCAGCCTCGCGACGGCAATCCGCCCGATCGAAAATAAGGTCACCAATCAATCTTTGAGCGCCGCATGCTCTTCTTCTCGCTCTTCATTTTCTTGCTCTGGATGCGGTTCTCGTTGGCCACCTTTTTCCTGCAGCAGCCAGAGCGGTGCCCGGTCAGACGCAGCACAGCAGGGGGTGATCCCATAACCCAGAAGCATGGAGGCAGTGCCGACCGCTTGGCAATCTCCTTGGCCTTTTCCGGGTCCGGCTTGGCCGGGATGATGCTCTCGGCTGCGCGGTCCAGGCTGCTCTGCAGCTTGGCCAGCGCATCCTCCACGTTGTCACTGCGGGTAAGGGCAGAGCAGGCCACTGTTAAGGCTACCATCATCATCAGCCTCTCACATTCAGAGAATGGGACCAGGGAGACACAAAGGCTCACGCCTGTGACCGCGTCCGCTGGGAGGTGATGACCAGCTCGCCGTCCTTGTTTATGCGCTTCTTCTCCTGCAGCCGGAGCCAAGCGGTCAGCGGTGGTCACGCGCACGGGCATACCATTCAAAGTACCCCCCTAGGCTGCCAGCCTGCGCACCAAGCGTTGCAGCGCATCGATCAGCTCCTCCCGCAGCCAGCCGGCCTCCTCCAGGTTCAGCCGCATGTCCACCTTGGTGTTCACCTTGTTCACGTTTTGCCCGCCTGCGCCGCCACTGCGCGCAAAGCTGACCTGCACATCGTCTGCAGCACAAACGCATTGTCAGCGTTCCAGCACTGACACGCGGAGAGTGGCAGACATGTGTGTGCGCAGAGCAAACCTTTCGAGATGCGTTTCACGACGTCCTCCGGTTTGCTGCCTGGTTTGATGCTGGCGGCGCAGACGACAAGCGTCCGAGCCTCGCACGCTGCGAGCGTGAGCGAGGGCGGGGGCGGGTGAAAGACAAAAGCGCGCGGGGCGGCATGCGAGACGGCTGGCTGGCGGAGCAGGCGCTGCGCGAGCAGCAGGCCGGGGCCACAGCGGCCGTACAGACAGCCGGGGGGCATCACCGTCGCGCTTTCAAGTCCCCACAATACGTGAGGAGGGAGATGTTGTTTCCTCAACAAAATCGAAGAGTTTCATCACAGTTGGAAGCCCCCTGGGTGTGTCACTCCGCTTCTACGTTGCAGAAAGTTAGCCCGCGAACCTCACCGTTGCGGCGAGCCTCTCCGAGAAGAAGCGTGGACAGCATCTGTTGCGCGCACACACATTGGCGCTCACTAGGCGCGGGAGGATGTAGCGAGCCGGCTGCAGGACAGGCTGAGCAGCCTTTGGCTCCCCGGGCGCGGCTCGGGCCCGCCGGGGAGGCGGGCAGGATGCGCGATGGCCGCCCTGGGCGCCTGAGGCATGGAGTGCCGCGGCTGCTGCGTGTGCGAGGGCCGGCGCAAGGGCCTCGTCTGCCCCGCCTGCCTGCGCGGCACCGTCATCACCGACCGCCTGCTGCAGCGCCTCCAGGCCGCGCAGCAGCGACGCGATGAGCTCGCAAGGCGGGTGCAGCAGGCGCTGGCGGCCCAGGTGTGTGCTCCAGAGTGGTGTCCGAGGCTCGCAGCTCTCCCCCTTGACTCGAACTCGACAGGCCTGAACCAGGCGGCCGCCTTGCTGCGCGCAGGAGACGCAGCGCGAGCAGAGCCGGCGGCAGCAGGAGCTGCTCGACTCTACGAGGGCGGCCAGGGCGCGGGCAGAGCACGCACTCGCCCTCAAGGACGCAGGCACGTCCGCAGTCCTTGCGCCGCCTGGCCGCACGGCGACCCGGGCAGCTGACGAGCGAGCTGCGTCACGCAGCGCTGCGAGAGGCGGAGGGGCTGCAGCGGGAGCACGCAGGGCGCAGGGATGCGGCTGTGCGTGGCCGAGAGCGTGCCCGACGGGCGGCTGAGGAGGCGGAGCGCGCGTCGGCCGGCGAGTTGCGGCAGCACCTGCTGCACCTGCACCTCGTGCGGGAGCAGGCGCGCGCGGAGCTGCGCAGACAGTGCGCTCCGTCTCCAGTGCCAGCGTGCCGCCCTCCACGGCTGCCCACAAGCGAGCCCCCATCAGAACCGCCGGTGCCGCCCGCAGCGTGCGGCTGCTGCTGGAGATCGTGCCGCTCAGCCTGAGCCCGCTGCGCCCGGCCGCCGGCCGCGCCGCCGCAGCGGACCAGGCGGGGCCGGTCGTCAGCGTGTTTGGCTGCCAGCTGCCGGGCAGCCTCGCCATCCCGTCCGGCACCAACCAGCAGGCACGCGTGTCCCGCGTTGCACCTCCAGCACAGCCGCTCGCAGTCCGTCCCCTGAGGCGCGGCAGCGCTCCCCCGCAGAAGCTGAGCACGGCGCTGGGCTACGCGTGCCTGGTGCTGGACGTGCTGGCCGCGCTGCTGCAGGCGCCGCTGCTGCTCCACCTGCGCTTCCGCGGCAGCAGCAGCGAGCTGTGGCCGCCGCGCTCCTTCTGGGACGAGCGGCCGGTCGAGGGCGGGCCGGTCTTCCGGCTGTTCCACGCCGGCCAGGCGCCGCCGCCGCCGCCGCCCGGCGCGTGAGCTTTTTCTGTCGAAACAGGGGCGCGCTCTGGTCTGCAGCAAGCTCTGGCGGTCCGCTCAGCCGGGCGCTGCTGCCGTGCAGGGCGCAGCAGCCGCCGCCGGCGGCCGGGGGCGCGCTGGCAGCGCTGACGCAGCGCTGGCCGTGGGACGTGCCCGCCTTCAGGTGCGCGTCTCGTCACCGCCGGCGCGACCGCAGCCCTGCTGCAGTGCGGCTTCTCAGCCAGCGCACACCCGCAGGGCCGCGCCCGCGGCGGCGCCCAGCCTGGCGGCGGCCACGCGGCGGCAGCGCGAGGAGCTGCAGGCGGCGATGGTGCAGCTCTCGCGCTGCATCGGCTGCCTGCGCGCGGAGCAGCAGCTGCGCTTTGGCACGCGCGTGCCGCCCGACTGGCCGCCGTTCGCGGCGCTCGCGGGCGCGTGCCCCTCTCCTGCTGACTCGGTTTGCCCCTGCAGCGCTTGCCGCGGCCGCCTGTCGAGTCGCCGCCGCTGCGCCGCAGGCCTGTGCCTGCAGCTGGCCAAGGACCCGGCGGCCGATGGGCGGCGCAGCAGCATGGCCGCCTCGCTCTCGGCCGCGCTGCCGCCCGCGCTGGCGGAGAGCGTCGCCTTTCTCGACGCCTTTGTGCCCGACGGTGCGGCCTTCCCCAGGGCGAGGCGGCCGCGCGGCAGAGCGGGCTCGTCCGCCCGAGCGCATCGCCCAGCCGCCTGCCCGCCTCCCGCGTGCAGGCGAGCAGGCGGACGAGGAGTTTGAGGGCTGGGACCTGGTGCAGCGGCCGGCGGCACTGTCGGCGGCGGCGCGCCGCGGGCGGCCCGACCCGGTGCGCATGCCGCCCACGCCCAGCGACGGCGACGAGGCCATCGGCCACTGGGAGCGCGCGATGATCACCGACTCGTCGGGCGCCCGCCGCGCGGGCGCGGGGCCGCCGCCGGGCGCCGCACTGCGGCTCGGCCCGCTCGGGCAGGGCGCGCTGGCGGCCGCAGACCGCCTGTGGCGCCTCGGCTGGCGTGGCTGAGCCGGGCTCGCCCCCCTGTGCCCTGCTGTGTGTGTCGTGCTGTAGCATAGCGCCTGTATACTCTAGCCTCGGCCCTGCTGTTCCCGGTCCCCAGCTGCGGCGGGGGCTGCATTGCCATCCCTTTTTTCAGACCTCTCGTTCTGCCTGCTTCTGAAGGGCTGTCACTGCGCAGAGACCGCCCCTTACTCCTGAACCCAACGGCCAGGGCATGCAAGCTTGGCGTGGCACCGTCTCATGCAACAAAAAAGGCGAGTGTTCAGCAAGAGCTCGGCTGGTCATGTTGTCATGAACTCTGACGCAAAAAAAGCAGCCAGGCAGCCTGCGCTAACAATTAAAATATCCTACAGGCGCACCCAGCACTGGTTGCAGAGCCCCTCGCAGTTGCCCTCGCAGTCGACCGTGAAGCCCAGCACCTCGGGCCGCCGCTTGGCCGTGCTGATCGCCTGCGCCTCCTTCATGTAGTACGCCTTTTGCATGTGCGCGATGTTGGCCTTGAGCCGGCCGTCCACGCTGCAGTTGATGACCTCCGGGAACTTGGTCAGCGCCCGCACGAGGTCCTCGCCCTCCATCTTGAGGTCGCTCTGCAGAAAGGCCAGCACGCCCTCGACCTGCCACGGCGGCGGCGTCAGAAGCTGTCGAGGGGTAGTGCCGACGATGCCTGCACAGCCCATCAGGGGCTCGCCTTGTCCGGGTCCGGGACCTCGTCCGTCTTCTTGTTCAGCCAGTACGCCTGGCGGCCCCAGCCAAAGGCCTGGCCCACCGCCTTCTCGGCCTCCTCGCGGTCCAGGCCCAGCGCCTCCACGCGCCCCACGCACGCGTTCCACTTTTCCAGCCCCTCGCCCTCCAGCGCCTGGCTAACCTTTTCAGCCACCGTGGCTCTGCACATGTGGCGCCAAGGTCGCGCCGCCCGGGCGGCCACAGCGCCCGGAAGCGACTGCCGCTTTGCCTGCGAGGAGCACTCTGTGTGAATCATCGGGATCACTACCAGCGTCGCGCCAGAACGCGGGTGAAGCAACGCATGCGCCATGTGAGATGCGCGCGCCAGGTCCCACCTGCGCGAGCAGCGTCCTGCCGCTGGAGCATGCTGGTGATGTCCTCATGCTAGCCTCCATCTCGTCTCTGTCTCTGATCGCTGGCAGGCGCAGCGGCCCTTTCACTTGGCCCTCCACGCACGACCCTTGCGAGTGCTAAGCTTCCTTCGAAAGACTGACACTTTCCCCTCACCTTTTTCCATCACTCAGCTGAGCCTGGCATCTGCCGGCAGCGTCTCGTTCTTCTTGTTGGCCGCCTTCCCGCGCTGCGAACGAACGAACGTTCCGACTACGTGATGCAGGTAGCGGCTGTGCCCGCGAAAAGCGCAATGGCTTCATGTTTTACGGGGCTCTGATACATTCTTCTGTACGGAGCACGCACCTGCGTGACCTGCGTTTCGGCGAGAGGACGCGCCAGCCCACCTCGCATGCACCTGCGCGGCCCGGCGCCGGGCGGAGCTCGCGGATCCTGCGGTCGCCAGGACAGCCGTAGAAGGCCGGCACTCAACGGCGTTGGCAGAATGACGTGCGATTTCTCCTGCCTCCACCAGCCCACGCATGTCCCCCGCTCGCACCTGCACACCTGAGCTTTCAGGGGCAGAACCAGCGAGCTGCCACCCGCTGCTCCCAATGCAGGGCTTTTGTGCGCCCGGAGGCGGCAAGGCACCAGAGCAACAACGACGGCAACGGTGCCACCCACATGGGCAAGGACACCCGTCTGTTCGGCCCAGAGCTGACCAACGAGTTCCCGACGGGCGGCAAGACGGACGACCGCATCGCCAACAAGGCAGGGTGTCCACTGCCCTGTTGGAAAGCCGACGCTGCCCGCGGTGCGCTGGGCTGGCGCCGGGCTGATGCCTGCCTGGAGGTTTGGCGATGCAGGTGCAGCTGAGCGCGTACGGGGACCACATCGGCAGCAACTTGAAGGACCTGGAGCACTTTCTGGCGGACGAGCGGCTGAAAGGTGAGCCTTCCCTCGTCCCCGAACCGCCTCACCCGCGCGGGGCCCAGGTCGCCCTGCGGCCGCCAGCGCCGCCTTGCGGGTCTAAAGCCAAGGTCGCTTGGGTGGTGGTGTAATCCTCCTCCTCCTCCTCCTCCAGCGCCGCCTGCGTGCGTGCAGGCGCCATCGGCGGGCTGCACCTGCTGCCGATCTACCCGTCCTCTGGGGACGGCGGCTTTGCGCCGGTCACGTACCAGGAGGTGGACGAGAGCCAGGGCTCCTGGGAGGACGTGCGGCGCCTGGCCGGCAAATACGACCTGATGATGGAGTGTATGGTAATCAAAAGGCTGCTCAGTATCCCAATGACCCTTTTCTTGGGCGGTCAGCCTTCCGCTGAAACTCACAGACCCCACACCCTGTCTCCCGAAGGTCAACCACATCTCCCCAGCCAGCGAGCAGTTTCAGGACTTCATCGCGCGCGGCGACGCGAGCGCCAGCGCCGACATGTGGATCGACTGGCGCAAGTTCTGGCCGAACGGTGCGCTGTTCTCCTGCGGGCAAAGGGGGGGGACCGCCAGGAGACGGCCGACGGCACGGGCCTCGCCCCAACCAACACGCCTTCCCAGCGCCAATCTGCCCGGCCGCCTGCCCGCAGGCGAGCCGACGGAGCAGGACCTGGAGCGCATCCGCACGCGCAAGCCGGAGGCGCCCAAGATCGAGATCACCTTCAAGGACGGCGGCAAGCGCCTGCTGTGGTGCACCTTTGGCGAGCAGCAGATCGACATCAACCCCTTCTCGCCCTCGGGCCCGCCACGCAGCCGCCTGCGCGCGCGGCAGCAGGCTCCAGCGACCTGTCGCCTGACCGTGGAGCCCCGCTGCCCTCGCAGGCGCCGAGTTCGTGGAGGCCTCCATCCGCAAGCTGTGCGAGAACGGCGCCAAGCTGATCCGGCTGGACGCGTTTGGTTACGTGACCAAAAAGCCCGGCACCAGCTGCTTCATGGAGGTTGCGAGAACTGCCAGGCCCCTGGGCGGGCCTGCCCTCGCCACACCCCCTCAGCTGAGCGGGTGCGGCTGGCTGCAGGAGCCCGAGGTGTGGGACTTTCTCGCCGGCGTCAAGCGGCTGGCGGACGAGTACCAGACCCGGCTGCTGTGCGAGGTGCACGAGGACTTTAAGCACAACATCGCGCTCGCCAAGCGGGGGTGGGGCGGCCGCTGCACTTTTGAGATATGCAGCGGCACAGACAGCAGCCAGCTGACCAACCCCTTTCCGCGGGCAGGTACTATGTGTACGACTTTGCGCTGCCGCTGCTGGTGCTGCACGCGCTGCACTGGCGGACGGCGCTCAACCTGCGGCGCTGGATGCGCATCTGCCCGAGGCGCCAGATCACGGTGCTGGACACGCACGACGGTGAGGCCCCCCTGCCTGCCGCCGCCGCCTGCGCGCTGCCGCCGCCGCTGCCGGGGCCTGAGGCGAGCGCGCCTCCCGTCGGGCGCAGGCATGGGCATCGACGACATCACCGGCCTGGCAGAGGCGCGGCCTCCCCCCCACCTGCCCCGTGAGTTTGCCGACCTGGGAGCACAGCTGACCTGCCTCGGCCGCCCCAGCAGGTGTGCGAGCAGGACCAGCTGGCAGAGGTGGTGGAGCACGCGCTCGGCTGCGGGCCCAACTTCAAGTACCACTACCGCAACGGCGAGTACCACGGCGCGCCGCACCAGGTGGGTGTTGGTCGCTGCGGCACTAGGGGTATTGGGTCGACCGACCCCAACACCCCAAACCGTGGGAACGGCGGCTGACCACCCTCGCCGCCGGCCGCCCGCAGTTCAACTGCACCTACTTTTCGGCGCTCGGCGAGCGGTCGCAGGACTACCTGCTCGCGCGCGCGATCCAGGTCTTCACGCCGGGCATGCCCATGGTCTACTACATCGGCCTGCTGGCCGGCAGCAACGACGTCGAGGCACGCCGGGCCCCCCCTCTGCTGGAAGCGGGCCCTGCGTGGGAGCGAGACACTGAGGCCCTCTGGCATGCGCGCGCGCAGCTGATGAAGCAGACGGGCAACGGCCGCGACGTCAACCGGCACAGCTTCAGCCTGGAGGAGGCGCGGCTGGCGCTGGACAAGCCGGTCGTCAAGGCGCAGCTCGACCTGCTGCGCTTTCGCAACTCGCATCCCGCCTTCCAGGGCGAGGTGGGCGGCCTGGCCCTCGAGCGGGGGAAGGCTGTCCCAGGCAGCCAGCTGCCTCGGCTGACGCTCGTGCTCCCCCGCGCTGTGCAGCTGGAGGTGAACGAGGCCGCCGAGGACAGCTGCCTGGACGTCTCCTGGCGCCTGGAGCAGCACCACGCGCGGCTGGTGGCCGACCTGCGCTCGCGGCGCTTCAGCGTGTACGCGACGCGCGAGGGGGAGGACGGGCGGCTGCACTGCACCGAGTACAACCTGGACGACCTGACCACGCAGTGGGCGCGGACGAGCCTGTCCGAGGAGCAGATCCAGCGCATCGGGAGGACGGCGCCCGACGGCGCGCACCCGAAGAAGAGCTTTGCAGAGGTGTAGGCCGGGCGCAGGGCTGGTCCGGGGGCCTCACTGCAGCAGCTGAGCGGGGCTGCTGGCGCTTGGCCAGCCGCTCGACCGCAGCTTTGATCAGCAGGTGTTCTGCCGCCTGCTTGCATGGGCTTCCTCCACGCCAGTTTCCGTGACATACTCGCACGCTGCGCCCGTCCACTTGTCACATTCAGGCGTTGTCTCCATTTTTTCGTCTGCGCTGCATCTGCGGGGTGCGGGCCAGGAGCGGAGCACTGGCCATGGTGTGCCATCCTGTTTCTGCACTGGTGTTGCAGGTGAATGATTGATTATCTTGCAGATTAACGGGGTTGTCCTTTAATGTGGACGCCACCTCTCTGAACTGAGCAAGCAAAACACGCACCCTCTCAGGCCAGGTGCGTGGTGGTACGGCAGCTGACTGTCCTCCAATTCAATTTTCCTTGACGAGCAACACAGTGTTATTCGACACAAGTTTGGGGGCACGCAGCCAAGCTGCATGGATCGAGTTCCGGGCCAAACAAAGGCGGGAATGTCGGCCGACTCGAGTTGCAATGATCAAGGCCAGTGAGCGGTGCAAAACTTCAGTGTGTCGCCTGGTGCCGCTGCTGGTTGAGCAGTGTTGGGCGGCAGGCAGTGGCTCCGAGATAAAGGGAAGGACAGCAGGAACTTCGCTTGCACAAGACGGCGAGACAGGCTCAGTGCCGGCGGGCGCTTGGACATCTCGAACATTTCTGAAAAACAGGCGCGGGGCGCGCCTGCTCACCGGAATTTTTCCAAGCCGTCAATACCGGTTGCGCCAGCTCGCAAAGCGGCGGGCGCGGGTGTTGCGGCGCGCGCGCACACACACGCACAGCAGCGCGAAGAGCGCGATGCACTTGATCGCCTTCATGTCCCGGACTGCGCGGGTCGGGCATAAGGCTGTATGCACTCAAGCGACTGAGGGCGCTTGATTGGAGGAATGCTATGCACCGAGCATTCCTTCTTCATTATTCGCTGCCAAATTCCCGCCTGACGTCACCTGCGCCAGCAGTGGAAGGCGACCCGCCGGGAAGCTCGACGACAAATCGGGCGTGCAGATGGGCGCGTGCTGGTCGTTCAAAGCGTTCTGAGCAGTCGTCGCAGCGGCCAGGGGCCGTCGTTCGAATGGCGCGTGACGGCCTGGGCGTGTTGGCAAAGGCATTTGAGAAGCCAAAAGTGGTGCGGCGGGCACCCAAAATCAGCAGCAGCATTCCAAATCAAAGATATGCTTGCACATCACATGCTATGTTGTTCGGCCGGAATTCGCGATCCCGGTGATTTTCGAATTGAAACCATGAGCCGTACCGCAGGGCGGGCCCTTCTGCATGGCCACCTTGCACCAACAGATCAGGACGGGACGTAGCTTATCAGCGGCCGATGCACAGCGTGGTACACAATGACTGAGCAAAATTTCAACACAGCGCTGTCGTCGCAGGGTCACGAGTGCTGTGTTGTCAACAGGAAGAGCACGGCGAGCGTGGTGCCGTTCCACAGCCCGTGGATGAGCATGGGCGTGAGCAGGTTGCGCGAGCGAATGTAGGTCGCGCCGAGCAGCAGCCCGAGCACGGTCAGCTCCGGCAGGTCCTTGACCGAGAGGTGCGCGCAGCCAAAGGCGAGCGAGCTGACGAGGAGCGCGGCCGGCACGGGCAGGAGCTTGGTCAGCGAGGCGAGCAGGAAGCCGCGGAAGACGTACTCCTCCAGGATGGGCGCCAGCACGGCCGTCACGGCAAACAGACCGCCAAAGGTGGCCACGTCCGGGCTCAGGATCTTGACGACTTCGTCCACCGTGCTCGGCCCCGCCTCCTGCAAGAGCGGACGGGGGGATTTGACCAGGCGAGCTGATGGATGCAGTGCGAGCCCAGCAGCCGCAGCCATTAGGAGCCAGAACGAGCGCGTGCCGTGTAGTTGAGCAGGGAGAAGAGCTGCTGCGTGGCCGAGACGACGAACGGCGCGGCCGTCGCGCCCAGGATGGCCCACAGCAGCCAGCCGTCCGGCCGCCGGAAGGGCCCCCTGCCGTACAGGCACACGCAGGCGATTCCTCCAGTTGCAGCAGCTTCATTCATAGGAGGACATGCACGAGGCTGCAATGCGCGGCGCAGGCTGGCGTCGATTGCCAGCCCTGGATACGCAGCCAGGTACCTTGGGCTGATCCGGAAGACGTCCTCCGGCAGCTCGTACTTGCGGACGGCAAAGCGGAGCACCGCGATGCCGACGCCCGTCTCCAGCAGCTGTCGTGTGTTGTCACGGCAAGCTGGCTCAGGCGTGGGCGTATGGAGTCCCCCGGCTGCAGGCCAAGCGGGCTGGAAGCGGCACCTGGTTCAGCAGCACAAATTCTGACTTTTGAAACGAATTGAGCTCCTGCAGGTGGGCGGCACCCGTCAGCTGCCGACCTGTGCTCAGAGACTCGTGCATGGAGCCGACTGGCAGCTGCTCCTGTTGCAGCCCTGCAGAGGAGGAGGCGCGCCTTCAAGGGCGTGCCAGTCAGCTGGACGAGCAGGGGGATGGTCAGCAGGCTGGTCAGCAGGAAGCTGAGCAGCCAGGCAGACATGCCGACCACGGTCTCCCGCGCGCCCCACGGCACCTGTGGTGATCACGTATCGTCAGGCTGGCGCCTCTGCCCCCTTTCAAGCTGCAATCTCGTCCAGTGCGCAACGGTGTGCATGCAAATAGCCAGCACAAATCCTGCTTTCAAAAAGCGGGGAGACGCACCTGCCACGGCTGGTTATACGCCTCCAGACTGAACAGGTTCCATCGCGGCCCGTCATCCGCGTCCTCCTTGCCTGGCCTGCCACGTTCCCTTCCTGCCTTCTTGCCGGGTCGTTCTCGCGTCTGCTGCTGGCCTGCGTGCAGCCTCGCGCTCTGGTGCCAAGACGTCCTGAAGCCTGTGCTCTTGCCCTGCAGCAGGACGAAGGCCTACCCGCCCTGCAGATAAGCAGTGCGTCTCGCCTCCGACCAGGCGCTTCAGGGAGCAGCTCGACGCCTCGCCTGCAGCCAGAGCAAACAAGCCCATTTGCCGTCGACTGGGGCTGCCGCACGCCAGAGAAGGCTCTTCGTGTCCAGCGATCGCATCAACTCACCATAAATGTAGCCGCAGGGGCGTTCCGCGCGCGGATGCAGCCTGGAACGGCGCGCATGTCGCCCGGGACGGCGGCAGCAGGGCAATCGGAGTTCCCCGAGCCGCCCCAGCGGTCTGGCTGGGCAGCCCGTGCCTGTGCAGCCGCGCTTGCATTGTTGTGATTGATCTGAGCGTGGCGCAGAGCGCGCTACGATCCTTGGCTGGGTCCTTGGCAGCAGGGGATTCCAAAACGGAAATTCCAAACCCAATTTCCTTACACATCAAAACCACCAATCAGCTATAGCAAACCCAGCTGCGACAGCTCCGCCTTGGCCGCCTGCGAGTCGATCTGCTCGACCTGCGGTGCAACAGCGTGTGTCAGCAACTGGCACCAAGCATTCTCCCGTGAAGCCATCTCCCGAGGCAAGGGCCCCCTCACCTGGAAGGGCTCCGGCTCTGGCGGTGCGTCCCACTTTTCGTAGCTGCGGTATGCCTTCACAGAAGGCGAGAATCGCCAGCCATAGACGCCCTGCCCAGGGGCGGACGGCAGCACGTCAGCCACTCTCTGGCCTCCGGCCCACGATGGGTCCTGAATCAAGTGACCTTGCCGTCCCCTTCCCCCTTCCATGCCGCGGCGACCCGGCGGCCGGAGGCGCATGCCTGGCGGTACACAAAGCAGCGCTGCAGGCCGGCGTCGGCTGCCAGCTGCGCGGCCCAGGCGGCGCGCCGGTTGGTGCGGCACTGCATGATGACGGCGTCGCCGCGGCCGGGCTTGGCGCAGCGGTAGGCCTCGCGCCACTGCCGGCTGCCGAGCGCGAGCGCCGCCGGCAGCTCGTCCGTGGGCACGTGCACCGTGCCTGCGGCAAGGGCCCAGTCGGGCTCAGAGCATCCCCCGGGGAGCACAAAGGCACGCTTCACTCACCCAGCACCCACACCCTGGTGGGCTGCTGCGTCTCCCAATCCCCCCCCCGCCCCTGCGAGCAGCTGTCGATAAAAGCATCCTCGCAGCCGCCCAGCAGGGCAGGGCGGGGCCGCGCCAGGGATGCTGCCGTACAGCGTCCGCTCGTCGGCCCGCCGCAGGTCGAGCACGAGCGCGCGGGCGGGCGACGGCACATCCTCGACCAGGCCCAGCAGCGCCGCGACCGCCTCCCGGTTGATGAAGCGCAGGTTCGCCTGCCGCACAGCCGGGGCAGTGCCTGGGAGTCGTGTGTCGTTGTGACAGCAAGCGTGTGCGCTGAGAGCTGCCTGAGAGCAGTGCACACGCGCCGCTGCAGGCCAGCGCTCAGGCTGCTTCCATGCCAGTCCAGCAGACGAGCGCCTGCCTGGGAGAGGACAGAGTTGCCGAACGCCTCCAGGCCGCCCTCGAGCACGGCCGTGCGCTGGAAGCCGCGGGACGCGGCGGCCGCGGCGGCGGCGGCGGCGCAGTCCTCGCCGTCGCCGACAAACACCAGCATGTAGTCGCGGCTGGGCGGGGCCGCCTTCTCGCGCAGCCCGGCCGGCCAGCTGCTCTCCCCGCCTGCGTTGCCAGTCGATGGCAGCTCAGCCGCTGGCCGGCCCGCTGTGCAGGAGTGGGCCTGCAGGGTGGGCACGCGGAGCACCGGCCAGAGCAGACTCGACGTGCTCTGCCGGCAGGGGCAGGCTGGTCAGGCTGAGCTCTTTGGGCAGCGGGCGCTGGGCGGCCGCCTCGGGCGAGCGGACGTCCAGCACCAGGTGCGGGATGGGGTCAGTCTCCACCTGCCGGCGAGGCCGAGCTGTCAGGGGAGCCTGCAGTGCAGGGACTGTGGGCTCCTGAACCAGGGCAGCGGGGCGGCACCAGCATGCGCAGAGCCGCCGGCGAGAGCTTGCAGAAGAAGCGGCCCTGCGGCCGCGCCTGCCCGCCGTTGACGCGCGGCCGCAGGCCGCCGCTGTACTTGTTGCGCAGCAGGCGTGCGCCCCACGCCAACAGCGTGAGCGCGGCTGCGGCTGTCAGGGAGCCGCCGACCTGCTGAAAGAGCGGCATGGCAACCTTATTGTCGATGGGAATGCGGTTGCATCAAACTGATGTCCTGGTGGGTCTCGAGCAGAGCCGGGCTATGTATACTAACTCAAGAGGAGTGAGCCCGATTTCGCGACGCGTGACTGAATCTCAATCCCGTCTGAGCGTGGTGCATTCGTTGCCTGCTCAGCGCTCACAACCACCAGGCAGGCAGAGAAACGACAAAGGTCTCCTCCTCGCTCGCAATCAACCAGCCTTCCGAGTCCCTGTCACCCTCATCTCTCGAGACACACAGGCGCGCTGGTTTTTTTTGCCGGGCGTCAAGCCAACGATGGGTGAAGGCGACCATCCGTTCCTTGCAAGGCCGCAGGCACGCGCTCCGATACGTACTTCCGCTCCACACTCCCGCCTTATCGCCTGCAGTGCCCTGCGACAGCCGCTGTGGGCCGTTGCGCGCCCCTGCAAGCCTCACGGAAGTCGGATGCTGCTGCCCCTGCCCGCGGGGCAGCTGCGATGCGAGCGCGTATTTCGGGCTGGAGCGCTGGGATGCTCTTTGAATACGGCCAAGCGATCCGCCTGGGCGCCTTGCGTCGTTCCGGGCCTGCTCAAGGCCAGCGGGGAGCATCGTGCACCATTGAGCTTGCGATGCCCTGGAAAGCATGCCCTCAGATCGCTGTGAGTTTGCTGCAGGAGGGCGAGCAGTATGTCACGTCGGACCCTTTCGGCGGGGGCTCTGGCGGGGGCGACGCGCCGCCGCCCCCCTACGAGAGCGTCGTGATGGGCGAGTCGGTGCGCCGTCTCCGCCGCTGCTACCATCGACTGCAGCCGGCGGCCTGACGCAGGGCGCTGTTAAATAGCAGAGCAGGCTTGCGCCGCAGACCGGCCCACTGAGAGCACCGGCATTTGCTGCGCAGGACGTCCCCAAGGCCGCCGACACGCAGCAGGTGGCTGCGGCCGAAAAGGCCCCCGACTTTGACATCCAGGTCACTGATCCGGTCAAGCACGGCGACGGCGTCGGAGTGCGTCCCCTGCTCCAGCTGCGCGACTGCAGCGCGCTGCCTCTCAGGAGCACAG
This sequence comes from Trebouxiophyceae sp. KSI-1, assembly GCA_003568905.1. NCBI lineage: Eukaryota > Viridiplantae > Chlorophyta > Trebouxiophyceae > Trebouxiophyceae sp. KSI-1. Next base: position 9,505 of record BHFV01000142.1, on the reverse strand, counting down.
CAGACCCCCAGCAGCAGTGTCTTGGCCGGCGCGCCGCAAGCCGGCCGGCGCCGCCACTGACGCGGGCGCGTGTGCGTGTGTGACAGTGGCGCCGGCTGCAGGCGTACGTGTCCTACAAGGTCAAGACGCGGACGAGCCTGCAGCAGTACGCGCGGCGCGAGGTCACGGTCATCCGCCGCTTCCGCGACTTTGCCTGGCTGCACGGCAAGCTGCAGGAGCAGAACCGGGGTGCGCTCTCGGCCCTCGCCTCCCTCCCGCAGGGACATGTCCCCCCCCCTCTACCAAAACGAGCGACGCTCACGCCGGCGGGCCCGCAGGCATCATCGTGCCGCCGCTGCCCGAGAAGAACGTGGTGCAAAAGTACCAGATGACGACCGAGTTCATAGAGACCCGGCGCAAGGCGCTGCAGGTCTACCTGAACCGCGTGGTGCGTGTGGCCCCCCTGCCCGCCCGGCCAGCCCTCCCGATCGGCCGCCCAGCGAGCGTGCCGCCCCGCACACGCGCGCAGGCGGCGCACCCGGCGCTGCAGGGCAGCACGCTGCTGCAGCGCTTCCTGGAGGCGAGCGAGGACGAGTGGGCGCTGGAGGTGGCGCGCGCGGGCGGCAGCGGCTTTGCCGCCGCCAGCAGCTTCATGGGCGGCGGCGGCGGCGGCGGCGGCGGACGCAGCCGGCTGGACCGCACGCTGCAGCTGTTCCGCGACCTGGGGCACTCGACGGCCAGCCTGGTGCAGGGCGCGCGGCACGAGGAGGACGAGGAGGACCCGGACTACCTCAAGGCGCGGCGCCGCCTGCCGCCTGCCGCCTGCGCGGCCGTGTGAGCGGGGGGCCACCGCTCGCTGGGGGGCGGCTGACCCGCGCTCGCCCGGCCGCGCCGCGCCGCGCAGGTCAAGGAGTACGTGCTGCAGCTGGAGGCGCACCTGGCGGAGGTGCACCGCCACGCGCAGCGCCTGGTCCGGCGGCAGAGCGAGCTCGGCGCCAGCCTCGGAGAGTTTGGCGGCTCGCTGCTCGGCCTCGGCAAGTTTGAGCAGCCGCCGCTGGCCGACCAGTTCATCAGCCTGGGCGAGAAATCGGCCGCGCTCGCGCGCACCAGCCAGGCAACCCCCCCCCCCCCCCTCCTG
>BHFV01000141.1:0-46429 GCA_003568905.1 Trebouxiophyceae sp. KSI-1 | reverse complement strand
TTCAAGCGCCCCAACGGCCTCTCGCTCTCCCACGACCAGACAACGCTGTATGTCTCCGACACAGGCTTTGTCGACGGCTCCTCGGACAAGGTCAGGGGCCCTGCCGCGCCTCCCGCCTCCCAAGCGGAAAGGACGGCTGCGGGCTGCCTGGGTGTGCGCCTGCAGCAGTTGGCTGCTGCTGGACCTGCTGTCGGGAGCTTGACAGTGGCGGGGCTGGGCTGCTTGGCCTGACTGCTGGGCTGCGGAGGCTTCCCACGGTCCCAGTCGCGTGTTGAGGCTGTCTAGATTGGCGGAGCTGCCAAGGACAGCAGAAACGTGTCAGCAACGCTGGAAGTGTGAGTAACTCCAGAAAGGAGACCTCTTGGCTTTGCTCAGCACGCAAGGCAGCTAGGAAAGCCCTTCGCCCCTGCCTTTGCTTGCGAGCGCTGCTCTGCGGCTGGCGCCTGACCAGCACGGGCTCGCTGCCCGCAGCCCGACCCATCGGCTCCGCACACCATATATGCCTTTGACCTGCTGGAGCGCAGCGGCGGGACGTTCCTGGCCAACCGCCGCGTCTTTGCAGTCTGCGACACCGGTCCGCCTCCTGTCGCTGTCAGTGTTGCTGGTGCTCGGGCGGCTCTCTGGCAGAGCAAGGCGTGGGCGGCGAGCGTTAGGTGGGCTGAGCAGGGCGTGCTCGCAGGCATCCCTGACGGCCTGAAGGCCGACAGGGATGACAACGTGTATTCCGGCTGCGGCGACGGGCTGAACGTCTGGGCGCCGGACGGCTCGCTGATCGGCAAGATTGCCGTGGATGGCGGTGTGGCAAACTTTGTGTTCTGCCACAACACCCTCATCCTGCTGTCTGAGACGCGGATCCTGAAGCTGGAACTGAAGTGCAAGGGCTGCGCCTCAGCGCCCCCTCCATACTCTGCGAGTTGAGCAGGGCCCACCCTGCACCCTGCAGCATTTTTTGCATCTTGTAAAACCCTATCAACCCGAGCCATTCAGCCAGTTGTTCTCCGTTCTCCGAGCCTTGCCTGGCGTCTGAAAAGAAAGAACGTACATTTTGCGGTCGTTCTGAGCCTCTTACATTCCTCTCTTCCTTCCCTCCTCTTCGCTACCAGCCACACATCAAGCCTATATTGCAAGATGAGCACCCGGACGCGCGTGTGGAGCACCAGGTCGACAGTCAAGACCAAGTCCAAGATGACAGACCTCGAAGCCGAGCGCGAAGAGCGCATCAAGCGCAACAACGCGATGATAGGTGCGGCCAGCACTGATGCTCACCCAACCGGAGCGATGCAGCGCGGATGCCCGGCGCCGCAAGGGCCCGAAGCGCATCCACGGACTTGGTAATCCGCAGCCGCCGGCGGAAAGGCTGCGGCTTTCGCTAGTCTACCTCCCGCGCGTCCCGTTTAAACGGTCACCCGGGCTGATGCGGAGCGTGCACGTGTCTGGCAGCGGAGCTGGGCATCCTCGAGCAAAAGTCTCTGTTTGAGGCCGCCTTCCGCGTCGTCAAGCGGCCGCGCACGGCGAAGCAGGCGAGCACCGGCTGCCTGCACTGCCCTTGCCTGCATGTGGAAGGCCATGGCTTTCTTTGTGGTGTGCCTCAGCGGCCACGCATTCTCCTGCAGACGGGCCTTCTGCCGACCCGCTCGTCCGGCCGCCTGCGGGGCGGCGTGCCGGAGTTCGAGGGCCTCGCCGACGACTTCTCTGATGGTGCCAACCCTGACCGCACACTAGAGCCTCCTCCCCACGTAGCTGCTGTCCATGCAAGCCGTGAGTCTGAAAACATGCACGTCCTCGGCAGGGCTGCAGCCGCAGACCAAAGTGACCTCGGAGGAGCAGTGGACACAGGCCGTCTCCAAGCGCCGCTGCGACAGCCAGGGCAGGGGCTCGGTCTACGACTCCAAAGTCGGTGAGCCGCCGGCCACAACATCGCCGATGTGTGTGGCTACTGCCCACGGATCGCCCTGACCGCCGACTGTCTGCCCTGCTTGCAGGCATCACGTGCCACTTTTGCCGCCAGAAGAAGCTGTGCGGGGAGCAGGACTGCCCGCGCTGCTCCGAGCGCAACGACGAGCTGCAGTGCATCGGTGCGGCGCCCTGCTGCCTTCGCTTGCTGCTTGCCGCTGTCCTCCAGCTCCTGCCTAACAGGGGAAGGGCTGCAGGCAAGAGCGACTGCAGCCGCTGCGGCAGCGCCAACGGCCGCTTCTGCCGAGCCTGCCTGCTGGTGCGCTACGGTCTGCAGCTGGAGGACGTGCGCGAGCAGATGGCGGCCGGCACGTGGCTGTGCCCGCACTGCTACGAAGCCGAGCACCCGTCCGAGGCGCGCCACCTCCGTTTACAGCAGTCGGCCTGCTGCACCAGTTACGATTCCTGCGCCTGCGGCGGTTACGGACGGTTACGGCTGCAGGGCTGGATCTGCAACTCGTCCATCTGCATGACGCGGCGCGGCCTCAAGCCGACCGGCATCGCCATCCACCAGGCCAAGCAGCAGGGCTTCGCCTCGGTCGCGCACGCGCTGCAGTCTCGCATCGTCCAGGGCCACGCCGAGCGGCTGGCCAAGGGAGGCAAGAAGGCTGCGGTCAAGGAGCAGGAGGCGGCCGCGGCGGAGGACTCCATGTGAAGCTTGCAGAGCACCTCTTTGGTGGGGTCAGGCCGGAGCGCCTGATGCTCCTGTGCCTTCAGGCTGCGGCGGCTGCATAGCTGCTGTGAGACAGCGCTGAGCGCCTGGTGCATGGCACTTCATCAGCTGTGAACGCTGTTCGGAAGCTCAGCTCCTGTTGTGTTCAAAAATACTCACCTAGGGCACAGCCTGCTCCTCCACCCTCGAAAGGATGCAGCCGGCAGTTGGGAGACAACACAAGATGGGTCTCGAAAGTAACCCTGGGGTCGCCATCGTGCTGGAACCGGCGCCGCCCGATGTGGAGAATGCATGCCAGCTGCCGGTGGCCCAGCTGGAGCCTGTGCGCGTCGGCAATTGCGCCGTCACCACCAGAAGTCTGTCGGACAGATCTGCTACTAGGTAGGCAGCGCCTGCCGGCACGGACCCCTCATGCAGACGATGCACTCCCGAATTGCACGAACGATGTCCCACACAGGTTCGGAACAGTGCATTGGTGTCTACATATGAGTTCTTAGCCAGGCCAAACGAACATCGTCCGTGTCCAAAGTTGAAAACGCAGCCTTGCTCGTTTACTCGTGTCTTTCCACGCAAGGCCTGATGGCAGGCCTGCGGATGCAGGCTGTTTGCGCTGCAAGCGCAGGTGGGCGCCGATGCTCCCTGGCCTCGGTGCGCCACCTCGATCAAGGCATGTGGCCTGAGTAGCTGCTTTGTTGTAGGAAGCAGCAGCTGCGGCGGCGGCGACAAGCCTCCCTAACGAGTTTGCCTCTAAGAAGGTACGGCTGCGCCTTCTCAGGCCCGGCACAGCTTGCACTCAAGCCACTGTCTAGCACTCACAGAGTATCACGTTGGCAGACCAAGTCGCAGCGCAACAACGCCCGCGCAAAGAAGCGCAAAAGGGCCAAAGCGCTGGAGGAGCAGCAGCAGCAGCAGCTGGCGGCCGCACGACTGAGCCAACCAGCCGCTGAGCGCCCTCTGGTCCGCACCTTCAGCGTGATCTGCAGCGCAAGGGGTCAGCAGGACTGGGCGCTGAAGCAGGCTGGAACGACCACAGGCGCAAGAGGCCTTTGGCGAGGATTTCCGACGGGCATTCGCGGCAGCTCTGGCGGAGGGAGAGGCCGCCTGCATGGAGCTGCTCTTGCCACCCAGCATCCCTGCAGGCGTAGCCTCGCTGGCTCGGCTGCTGCCTGCCGCCAAGGAGCTCTTCGAGCTGCATTGCGGCGGTGTGCCCTCTGCTCCATGCAGGCTGACATGGGAGGCCTTGGTTAAGTGCCATGCATGAGCCGCATGTTTCAACGCAGGCCGTGTGGGAGACATCCAGGCACGCTATGGTGCGGACCCATCGCAAGCAGAGCCACCGGCAGCCCCTGAGGTGGGCCCCCTCATCACCCTTCCATGACAGCAGTTGCGGAAACTGCATCGCCTCATCAAATCGGTCAGGCTCTTACTCGGAGCGCAATGCGTTGCCGCAGGAGTTCAGCCTGGAGGCCAGGAGCACAGGGCTGCTGCCGGCGCTGCCGGAGCCCGCCAGCAAGCACCTGCGGTGGAACCCAGACGACTTGCCAGCCGAGGAGCCAACGGCCGAGCAGCAAGCAGTTGATGAGTCAGCAGCCATCGCCGCGGACGTTGCCAGGCACACGGCTGGCGACGACACCGCCGCTGCCCCGGAGCCGCTGCAGATTGCGGCTGGGCTTGCGGCTGAGGCGATGCCTGCGGTGGACGGCGAGCGGCTGGACAGCTACGAGGCCCTGAAACAGGCGAGCCAGGCGCTGCCAGTGTGTTCGAGAGGCAAGGTTGCTGCGAGCTGAAAGTATTCGAGGCTAATGCCGTCTGTCATGTGCAGGCAAACCTGCAAAAGTACTGGCTGCAGCGCTACAGCCTGTGGAGCCGCTTCGACGAGGGCGTGCTGATGGACGCGGAGGGCTGGTACTCGGTCACGCCCGAGGCGCTGGCCGCGCATCAGGCGGGTGCGCGGCTCGCCCGCCCGCCGCAGCGAGCAAGCGCCAAGGGGCGGCGGGGGAGGCGGGCATCGGAATGAGAGCGGCCGGCGCGCCTCCGCAGAGAGGCTGGCGTGCGACGTCGCGGTCGACGCCTTCTGCGGCGCCGGCGGCAACACCGTGCAGCTTGCGCGCACCTGCGGCGCCGTGCTCGCGGTCGATACCAGCCCCGAGCGCCTGGAGCTCGCGCGGCACAACGCGCGCGTGTACGGCGTCGAGGGGCGCATCGACTTTGTCTGCGCCGACTTTCTGCGCCTCGCGCCGCACGTGCGCGCGGACGCGGTCTTCCTTTCGCCGCCTTGGGGCGGTCCGGGCTACAACGTCTCGCGCGGCACCTTTGACGTATCGCGCGACGCCGCTTTCGGCAGCCTGGGCGTCGGCTTCGAGCAGCTGCTGCGGGTCGCGGACGCCGCGCTGCACCGCCCCGTCCTGACGCCGCGCGACGCGGGTGACCCTGCCGCCGTCGGGCCCGACGGCGGCCGCCTGGCGGCCTTCCTGCCAAAGAGCAGCTCGCTCGCGCAGCTGGGCGCGGCGCTGCCGCCCGGCATGGGCTGCGAGGTCGAGCGCAACGTGCTGAACGGCCGCCTCAAGTCGGTCACCGTGTACGTCGGCGAGCCAGACCTGCCGCAGCCACCCGCCTGCTCGCTGGCACGTGCGGCCGCCTTTTGGGCCCAAAAGGACGGACTCGCCTTTCCAGACAGCAGCTGCGCCATGCTCGAGGCGCCCGTGGAGGCGATTGCCGCCTGACTTTGCCCTGTGTACTGCATCGCCAACCTGCCGTTCAGCCCTCTCAGTCCTGTGCCTCGATCCGCTGCAAGTGCTGGATCCTACACCTGGCACACCCTTCCTCCTACGCTCTCCAATCTGCATGACATCGCAACCTCCAAGCCAAGCTATGCTCCTGAAGCTGCCATGCTCTCAGTGCTGGCAGCACATGTCAGACAGCGCCCGCCTGCAGCAGCACCGCCTCGACCTCCGAGCCCTCCGGTGCTGCGCTCCACTGCGTGACTGCCGCCTGAATGGCTTCCTTCCAGCTGCCGACCAGCTCCTGCGCCGCACTCGCCACCGCCGCGTCCGTGTGCTGCAGCCACACCGGGATGCAACCATCATCAGCAAAGTACGGCATGATGGTTGACTGGCACAGAGGTCGCCGCCAAAGATTGAGTGCAGACAACCCATCATCATCTCATGGCTGCCCAGTCCCGTCTCGTCGCTGCGAGGAGGCATGGCAACATTTTGCGTGCATGACTCCCTCCCTGTTTTCCTCTTCTGTTGGCACTGCTGGAGGCTTGGACACCCACGTTGCAGAGGGCTGCCACCGGGCGGCCGATCTGCGATTCCAGCAGCAGGCGCACGTCCATGCGGCAGCCGGCCAGGAACTGCAGCAGCAGCTGCAGCAGGCGGCAGTCCCCGCCTGCCCGCATGCACGCCAGCGCCGTGCCCAGACTGCGCAGCTCTGCCAATCGCGCTTGCCTGCACAGCGGCGCAGCCATGCCTGCTGAACGGTCTGCTCCTGGGTCAGGCGAGTGCGCAGACACACTGCGCATCTCAGCCACAAAATGCAGCAAATCTTGCGGCGGGGGGTGTTGCGGTGCCGCAATGCATGCGACAAAGCAGATGTGCTGCGCTTCTGTCGCAGCATGACGCAGGCAGGCTGCTGGCAGTGCAGGCTGTGCCGGCTTGAAGCATGGAGACAGGCCAGAGATACAGCTGCAGGCGCATGCTGGATGGCCCCTCCGTCCCTGCCATTGCCTGGCCGAGAGGGGCAAAGCCAGCACCTCTCCGCCTCAGCGGCTTCCGCCTGCTGGCTGCGCCGCCGCTGCTCGGACTCTTCCCGGCTCGGCCGCTTCGCCTTGGGCCTGCCACTGGCTCACAGCCGCAGCCTCAGCCCACTGGTCCTAGAAGGCGCCAGGCAGGCAGAGAAGCCCGGCTCTCGCAGCAGGCGAGCTTGCTCTGGCAAGTCAGGCAGGCAGGTCGATGGCTGCAGCTACAGGTGTGCTTTTCTGGTGTGCCTTTCTGCCATGTCGATTCGGCTCCACCTCCGTTGAGCTTGCCGTGTCTTGCCACTGGCAAGCGGCTGGTGTGTTGCCGTCGAGCATGCAGGCACGAGGCAATGGGGGCGCCCTGTCACTCATGCCTGCCCGTGCCATTCACAAGCAGCTGCAGGCAGAGCGGGGGCTTCATTTGATGCGCGCACCTGCTCGCCGCGGGCGCCTTGGGCAGTGCCCCGGGCCGCAGCTGCTTCTGCGCGGCGGCAGGCGGCTGCTGCGGCGCTGGAGCTGGTGCAGCTGCCGGCGGCTCGGGCGGGATCGGCACAGAAGAGAAGCGGGCGACAGAGGGCAGGCAACGCAGCGGCACCGACCAGCCCCCTGCGCCCGCGTCAAACAGGCTTGGACGAGTGAGAGGAGGCTTGGTGGCGCAAGCAGCAGAAAGCAGGTGGGCAGTGCGTTGCTGTGAGCGCTGCTGCCTGCGGCCTCGTCCTGCCAAAACCGGACAGCTGGAGCTTCATGCGGACATGTGCTCCGGGCACACAGCCCCCTAGGGGCGCATGCGAGGGAGGGAGGAGCAGGGGCTCACCCTGCCCATCCGACTCGGAGCTCCATCCGAGCTCCTCGCTGCCGCTCAGCTTGCGCTTGCGTCTCGGTTTGGGCTCGGGCTCCTGAGGCTCCAGTAGGCGCATCATCTGGCCTTCGGACAGCCGCGCGTCCAGCGCCGCCGCCTCGAGCAGCATGCCGCCGAGGCGCAGGCTGCCCTCCGAGGCAGATGCTGCAAAACGCAGGCTCTGCAGCCCCGGCGGGTGCACCGAAAGGAGCGTGATGCCCTTGGCCTCATCTGCAAGCACGCCACCCGTCAGCGCCAGAAGGTCGTGCCTTTCCAGCAGCAGAGGACAGAGTGCAGGTCGCAAGATGACAAAGTTGGGCTGGAGTCATGCTGGCGGCATGGCAGCAGCATGTGAAGAAGTCGGAGGGCCCAAGCTGCGCTAAGTGCACTAGTGGTAGTACGAAGAAGGTGGTATTGGAACCTTGTGCCAGCTGCTCTGCCAGGTCTGCCGTGTGCGGGCGCAGCGCCACCGGCACCTCCCAGCCGCCCTCACCCTCAGGCCCGCTGCCGTCTGGAGAGTCGAGGACCAGCCGCTGCACCGCCGAGGTGTTGCGGTGCCTGGCCAGCGCTGCCGCCACTGCAGAGCTGCCCGGCTGGCCATGCTCTGGTGTCGGCGATAACGGCTTGGGCTTCTTGGGCGCCGTGCTGCTGCTCTTGTTGGACGGCTGCTTCCTGGGCTTGGCAGTGCCGCGCTTCTTGCCCTGTTTGCCTGCTCCTGCGAACGCCTGGGCCGCTGCCGCTGCCTCCTCCTGCGGCGGCTGGGCTCGCTCCTGGAAAGCGTGTTGGCCGACTTCCGACGGCGACGGCGCGGCCGGCTCGTCCGTGGGAGGATCCGCGAGCGTTTGCATGACGCCTCCTGTGAGCGCAGCGGCGACCTGACTCGCTGCCGGGCACGGAGAGCGAACCGCTCACCAAAGCCGAGCCTGGCCGCGCAAGCGACTCGCAGGACCCGCGCGCGGCCTAGGTCCAGGGCGCTGGGCCTAAGGAGACGGCAAAAGCAGGACGCTGGAGTCTGCTGCTAGGAGGGGGCGACGTCTGCTGGAGGCGCGAGGGAAGGGCGGACCGTGTTGTGGCGCGGTCGTACTTCTAACTCGACGAGTGGCCTACGGCAGCACCCATGCCGCAACCCTGGCTGCGGCGCTGTGTTGTGTGTACCCGACTCTGTAATTCGAGCTCATGCTTTCGAGGACGAAGGTTTTTGGCCGCAGCGGCGGCGCATGCAAACATTACCAAAAGACCAGTGAAAGCCCGGCCGAACGCTGATCCGCGGTATCCTAGCAGCAAAACGCGGTGGTGTGCGTATCGCAGCGCAGGCATCATCGTTCACGGCATTCACGGCAGTACAAGCCCTCCCCTCTGGCAGGGCATTATGAAGGACAGCTCCTAAACAAAGCGGAAGCAACAGGCGCTGCCACTGGGCCCTCGCCTGCGCTCCAGAATGCACAGCAGCTGTTCAAGCAACAGCAGCAGCAGCAGTGGTAGCGAAATGGCATGCAACAGGTCAAAATCCCCTCTGAAGCACAGCGGCAACGCTGCAAGCGCCAACTCAGCAGGCCATGACGGCAGCCGGCTCAGCAGCTGATCTTGGGCACGATGTCGGGCGGCGCGTAGGCGGCGGTGATGCCGTCGGCGCAGGCCATGCGCAGTCGCTCGGGCGTGGCGGGGCTGTCGAGCCGGAACCAGCCGGTCAGACCGGCCTCCTGCCTGGCCGCATAGACGGCCTCCTTGAGCGCCAGGAAGACCGAGGCGCCCAGAAAGAAGGGCGGCTCGCCGACCGCCTTGGAGGAGTGCACCTGCGGGCGGCGGGGGCGGGCGGCATCAGGCAGGCAACGTGACGCGACGGGCGGGCTGCGTGACGCGACAGACAAGCTGTCTGGCGGTGGATGGCCAGGGAAAGGGCAGGTGCATTGCATTTGAGGCAGGCCAGCTGCTCAGGGCACATCCAAGCCGGCTCTGACAACTTTACAACAGGCAGATCCCGTGCACTTGCCCCGAAAAGGATCGTTTCACATGCTGCTGCTGACACTGCCAGCGCATGCAGCTGGCGATGATTCCTGCTCCCTGCTGCTCTATGGGCAGGCTGGCAACAGGCAAACTTGGCGGCTGCTGCCACGTGGGTGTCAAAGAGGCTGCGCGCCTGCGGTGTGCGCTTGCAGGGCGCGTCGCGCAGCAGCATGACCCGCAGGTCGATGGGGATGTCGTTGGCGGTCGGAATCTTGTAGGTGCCTGCGCAGTTACAGCGACGGGCGGGCGTCAGTTATGGACCGCTGGGATAGGGCTGGGCGCTGAGGACATCTGTCGGTCTGCTGCAGAGGAGGGGAGGGGCTCGCACCCGGCCCGCGTGTGTGCAGCACGCCCGGCTTGACCCATGGGTGCTGCTTGTCGCCCCACACCAGCTCCTCAATGCAGCTCCAGCCCATGCCCTGCACAAAGCCGCCCTCCACCTGCCGGCAAGCGGGCAGGGCGCCCCAGTCAGGCCGCGCGCAGCAGCCGCATCTCATTCTCGGGCGCCTGCTGGCGCTGCGCAGGCTCACAGGCTGCTTCTGAGTTGGGCAGCCTGGCTGGCCATGATGCTACAGCTCCAATGCCACTGAGAAACGCCCCTGCTGAGGCAAGCGCGCGCCGAGCTAATGCTTCCGGCAGCCCGCAGTTCTGCCGCGCAGCCCATTTGTTCGCTGGCAGTTGGGTCAGCATGGAAGTTGTAACTCCTGCCAGCAAGAGCAGGGAGTTAGGGCCCCACCTGGCCGATGTCAATGGCCGGGTTGAGGCTCTGGCCCACGTCCATGCACAGGTCTGAGCGCAGCAGGTGCCAGTCGCCTGCAGCGTTTTGGGAGGCAGGCCCGGCTCAGCTGCGCTGTTTCAGCAGCACTGCGAGTCTTCAGAGCCAGGAACGGCCGAGCTGCCAGGCTCTGGCGACCATGCGGCGGGCAGGGGGTTGCTGCCTGCTTGGGGCTGCCACATGCAGCTGCCTGATCAGGCGTGCGGGCATAAAGGCGCCGGCAGGAGTTCGGGTTTTAGGGGTTTAGGGGGTGCTTGCTGTCACAGGAGATACTCTTATTTACCTTATTTCACAGGAGATGCTCGAATGCCAGGTGTTTGGCAGGCAGGCTGGCAGGCATGCCTTCCTCTCTTGGCTCGCTTGCAGAATGCCTCGCGTGGATTCCAGCGTGCATGCCCGTGGATGCAACTGGCGAGGGGTGGGGGGGGGGGGGGGCCTCGCCTGTGAGGGTGTCCAGCTCGACCTCGCTGCAGCCCGCGCCAAAGGTGAAGTAATTGAAGGGGAAGGCGCCGCCAAAGCCGGTGACGTCGGGCGTCTTGTAAAAGCCGTGCGCCGACAGGTCGACGCGCTCAAAGTAGGCCGCCGCCGCCGCCTGGGAAAAGGTGCGGTCGGGCGTGCGGAAGGGGGCGAGGCGCTCGGCCAGCTGGCGGCAGGCGTCGGCGACTGCGGGCGGCGGAGCAGCTGCCGGTCGGCTGCTGCCTTCTGTCGCGCGAAACAGGGATTGATCTGTACTTGATGCCCCCCCCCGGCTGCTCGCTGGCGGCAGTAGGCAGTGGCCGCACACTTGCTCCCCTCCCCCCTCCTTTCCTGAACCACACAGACACACGCCCAGGCAGACAAAGCGCTGCAGCACCGCTTCGATGCTGCGCTGTACAGCTGCAAAGGGGTGTGATGCTGCCGCGAGGGCTGCGGCCTTGCTGTGAGCGGACGGCAGGCAGCCGGCAAGGCGGCGCCCACCGCCTGTACTGCTGCTGCAGAGCAGGGCCTCCCGAGGACGCGCGAGCCAGTCTGCAGGAACAGCCTCCTCTGCCGGCCAGACTGACACATTCACAGCTTGAAAAGATCAAGCACGGTGTTTTGGCTTCAAAGTAACCCCCTTTTCTCCACCTGATCAGTCCCAGTCCCCAGCTCCTCGGGATGCTATAGCGGTCATTGCCGGCCCATAATATGGAAACGGGAGGTGGAGCCGCACCCGCCGCGCCGTACAGGTCCGAGGAGGCCGAGGCCGCGGTGGAGCTCGCGTTGGGCACCTTGTCGGTCGCCGTCTCTGCGATGAAGACGGCCTCGAGGGGGACGCCCAGGCCGTCCGCCGCGATCTGAGCCACCTTGGTGTGCAGCCCCTGGCCCATCTCGACGCCGCCGTGAGTCACGAGCACCGTGCCGTCAGTGTAGATGTGCACCAGCGAGCCCGCCTGTTGGCAGCAGCAAGCACTTGCAGGTCAGGCAGAGCGGTGAGGGGAAGAGAGAGAGGAGAGACAGAATGGGGGAGAGGGGGCCAGCAGCGCGGCGCTGGCCTGCGTCCCGCTTCCGCGCCAGGCGGCGCTGCCCCTGGCGAAAGGCAGCTTTTGGCACCGCCCTGCCGCATTGCCCCATGAGGAGCAGCAGCCAGCTGCAAGTGTCAATGTCAAGCGATGGAGCGGAGCCAGGCAAGAGGCGCTGATCCCTCCAAGCACCAAGGAGGAGGGATGCCCGCGGCGGCGCCAGAGGTGGGCCTGTCACCACGCCGACTGCTCCAGGCTTGCGATGGCAGGGATCGGGTGAGAACAGGCGCTGCTTGGCAAGGCAGCTCATGGCCCCGAGTGCGACAATATGGGACTTGCTGGGTTCACACAGCTTCAGCTGAGCAATGGAGAGGAGCTGGGGGTGGCAGGGAGCTGGCGGCCCGCCTGGTTGAGAAACTTGGCAGTGAAGGAGATGCCAAAGGCGGTCGGGATGAGTGCGAGGCCTCGCTTGCGGAAGCGGCTGCTTGCGTTGAACTCCCGGACGGCCTCCAGCCGTGCGGCAAAGTCGGAGCGCTGCTTGACCAGCTCCCAGCAGGTCGTGATCTGGCAGGGCAGCGAGGCGGCTGTGAGGGCCAGTCCTTGGGTGCCAGGCTTGGCAATCGGAGGTGCAGGCAATTCGGAGGATGGAGGCGCGAAGGTGGAAGATGTGACAGCCTGCCGAAGGCATAGGCAGCAGCCTGCGCATCAGAGGCGCAGGGGGAGAGTGGGCTCTTGGCTGCTGTGAGGCACCTGCATGCCTGCATGCATGGTTGCATGCATGGCTGCACGCTGTATACAATTGGGGCTGCAGAGTGCCGTAGCAGGAGCGAGGGGCTGCCTCCTGGGCGCACACAGAACGCCGGGGAAGCGAGGCAAGGCAGCGGCTTGCCTGGCTGCTCTCCATGGCCTGCCCGTAGTGCGTGACCTGGCCCTCCTGCAGCAGGTTGAGCTCGCGGATCGCCTCGACCGGCTTGCCCAGGTGGCGGGCGATGCGCTCCACGTACGCCTCCGCCACCATCATGCCCTGCGCCATCACAATGGAGCCAGCCTCACGATTGCACCTGCTCGATTCTGGTGCTTATGGGACGCTCATGCCATGCGGCAACGGGTCACTTGCAGACCAACAACAGCAACGAATCTTGTCCTGCCGGTTTTGAGGATCCATGCCAAGTGAGTGTGTAGCACAATTGGAGCCATGTCAGCAGCGACTCGAGTTCTGGCGGAGTGATTGGCCAGCCGGGGTCCAGCCTGACCGATCCTGCGGCAGCGTTTCCTGATGCCAGCATGACGCGGACATGAAGCATGCAGCCGGCGCTTCCAGGTGACACTCTGGTATCTGCGCCAGCAATGCCTCATCGCGAGGCTGCTTCTATCCGCCCATATGAATGAGGCACGCATCACGACACCTCCGCGCTCGCAAGCCGGGCTGCCCCGGCAGCAGGTCGGGCTGCGGGCGCCGGCAGCGCTGCCAGGCCTGAGCTCTCGGGCGCTCCACAGTGCCAGCCTGGACTGAGCAGGAGGAGGCGCGCGCCTGCGGCCCGCCAAAGCCGCGGAACGCCGTGTTGGAGGCGGTGTTGGTGCGGCAGACGTGGCCGACGGCGCGGATGTGGGGGATTCTGTAGGCGTTGTGGATGTGCAGCAGCGCGCGGTCCATCACGCTGTGGCTCAGGTCCAGCGTGTTGCCCGCGTTGGAGTAGAGGTCGCAGTGCAGCGCGACCATGCGGCCCTCCGAGGTGAAGCCGATCTGCAAACGGACAGACAGACGCGCCGTTGAAGAGAAAAGCTGCGACTGAAAAATGAATACATCGCTGAAATTCGTCTGATGTTCTTGTCAACCCAGCGACACGACTGGACTGCCAGAGGTGCCAGCTCGGGGAGCTCGTCAGCCCTGCCAGCTTGTCTTTTGTCGCTGTCCGCAAGGCTGATCCCTGGCAGAAGCAAGCAAGGCCGGGTTGCCGCAGCTGGTGAGCCCGAGGGGCTCTGTCAGGCGGACGAGGGTCATTGGCGAGTGGCACTGGCTGCAGTCCCTCGATAGGCCAAGCTAACCCACTGCAGGATCGAGCACTCGATCTCGCATGGCAGCGCAGAGCTGCCCCGGCCTCCCCCGCCCAAAGAGCAGCTTGCCTTGTACTTGCCGATGAAGGCGTGCCGGTGCCCTGAGGTGTGCATGTCCTCGTCGCGGTCCTGCACCAGCCGCACCGGCCGCCGCAGCCGCCAGGCCGGCAGCGCGGCCGCGACCGAGAGCGGGATCGCGCGCGTCTCCTTGCCGCCAAAGCCGCCGCCGATGCGCTTGGTGCGGGCGACCACCTTGTGCGCGGGGATGCCGAGCGCCTCGGCGACGACCATCTGGTTGTGCATGGGGCCCTGTGGCAGCGCGGGTCGCACAGCAGGTGTGAGTCACGCTGAGAGTGTCAGAAGAGGCTGCTGGCACGGTGCCGTGCACTGCGAAGCGGTTTGAGGGGAAGAAACTCGGAAAGGCGGCGGTTTGGGGGTGATATGGTCCGTGAGCAGCAAGCAAAGGGCAAGAGGTGGAGGCAGCAGGATGCAGCAGGAGAGGGAGGGAGGGAGGCGCCTGGGTGGAGGCGATGACGACGAGCTCGTCGTTCTCGAGCGGGATGACGATGCTGCCCTGCGGCTCGAGGTAAAAGTGCTCCTGGCCGCCCATCTTGACCTCGCCCTCCAGCACGTGGTCGCACGCCGCGAGCGCGGCGTCCACGTCGGGGCTGCCGTCGATGCGGTGGCTCCACTCCTGCACGAGACGGAAGAAAGCGCGCGCAGTCAGCGGCGGCGGCGGCGGCGGATGCAGCTGCGGTGAAACTCGGAGGGAGGCGCGCCTCGATGATGCTGCCGGCCGCGATCGCCTCCTCGCAGCTGAAAATGGCGCCCGGCAGGTCCTCGTACTCGACCTTGACAGCGAGCGCCGCCTCGCGCGCGGCCGCCTCCGTCTCCGCGACGACGACGCCGATCTGCTGGCCGACGCAGGTGACCGTCTCCGACGCGAAGATCTCCTCGTCGTGCGGCGCGACGGGCCCCCAGCGGTTGCTGGCGGGGATGTCCTCGTGGTCAAAGTAGCCCTTCACGCCCTCGATCTGCGGGCGTCGCCGCGATCCGCGGGCATCAGCGCGCCGGCGGCGGGACGTCCGCGGCCGGATCCGCGCGCGGCGCGGGCGGCCGCACCTTGAGCGCAGGGGCGGGGTCGACGGACAGGATGCGCGCGTACGGCCGGGTGCTGACGACCAGCGCGGCGTGCAGAAAGTCAGGCGACAGCTTGATGTCGTCCGTGTAGGTCGCCTCGCCGCAGACCTGCAGGTCCGCCGCCATGTGCCGCTCCGGCTGCCCGACCACGCTGCCGTCCGGCGCCTTGGTCCAGTACTGCATGCCCTTGGGCGCCGGGCGCTCGAAGCGGCGCAGCGCCGACTCGGCGCCAGGCGGCAGGTTGCCGCTTGCAGAGAAGCCGGGCACGTCCGCCTCCAGCGCAAAGGCGGCCTCGGTGAAGAAGCGGAACAGGAAGGAGGCCGCCAGGGACATGCGGAACTCGACCATGCCGCCTGCCACAGGCCCGCTGTCAGGTTCAGCGACCTGTCAGGGGGGGCAGGCAAGCTTCCTCTCTGCTCCAGGTGTGGTGTTGTCAAGGGGAGGAAGTCGTGCCTGGGGCGTCAGGCGAGATGCGGACGTCCTCTGCCAGCGCCTTGAGCGCCGCCTGCAGCGTCGCCTCGTTCAGCGGCTGCCCGGCCAGCGCTGCCTGGGTCTTGGGCGCCATCACCGTCTTGGCGGCCACGCCTCCGAAGGCCAGGTGCGCCTCCGCGATGTTCCACTCGTCTGCAACGGGCAGGCTAGAGCAGCTTAGAGACGATGCACATTTGGGGCAGGAGGAAGGCTCAGACAGGTGTTAATTTCCAGCCCATGCGAGCAGAGTCTGGCTGGCAAAAAGTCGCTGCTGAGACTTCTAGCCCAAGGATTAATATCAAAGCCACTCGATTGGCACAGGGTTGCCCACCGGCGGCCGACTTGGCGAGCTGCAACCGCATGCCCGCGTTGACAATCGCGATGTCGTCGTCCCGCCGGTGCGCCTGCTTGAACTCCTTGACGTACTCGAACGGCTTGGTGAACGGAATGAGCACCGCGACTAGCACCTCGTGCGGCGCCAGGTCGACCTTGCGGTAGCCCAGGAAGAAGTCGCGTGCGTTGACCTGCGGCGATCGCGACAAGCCGCGGGCCGAGTCGGCGTCCAGTGTGTCATCTCCGAGGGCCGGCGGGAAAGTGCGGGGAGCAGTCGCACCGCGCGCGCGGGCGTGCCCTTGCCGGCCGCGTAGAACGTCGCGCCGGCCGCCATGTAGAGCGGGTTCAGGTCGGAGATCGGCGAGCCGGTCGCGATGTTGCCGCCGACGGAGGCGGTGTTGCGGATCGGCGGGCCGGCGAACCACCGCAGCTGCTCGTACATCGCCTAGCAGAGGCAGGCACCGACGCGTCAGAACGTCTGCAGTCTGCCCGTCTTCCAGCCGAGTCGGGACGTAGGGGCACCTTGAACGTGCGCGTCTCCGTAGCCGGCCGCTCCTTGACCAGCAGCTTGAGCATGTCCATGAGGCGAGTCAGCGTGACGGCCGCACCGACCTGCAGGCCCTCGTCCAGCATCTGCACAGCCGGCATCTCTTTCAGCATTCAGAAAGCAGCATGCTTCCGTCCGGTCCAGCAAGCGCTGCGCTGCTCGTCAGCTTGTAAGCTTCTTGTCAGGCTCGGCGGACCCGCATCTGAAGACCAGCGGTCTGAGGGGCAGAATGCCCTCGGGCATGCGCTTGGGAGGCGCACCTCGATGCGGTTGAGCTGCGGCACATGCGTGGTTCCGACCAGGTGCGGGTAGGCCAGGTGCTTGAACTTCATCTCGATGCCGACCTCCGTGTTGCCGACCACCAGCTTGGCCTCCGGGTGGGCCGCCTTGATCTCCAGCAGGCCCGCCAGCGTCGTGGGCCTGCCGGCAGAAAAAGGCTTGTGAGCAACGCGTGCCTTCTGGCACATCGACCGACTGCCTCCTGTGGCACTGCACCGGCAGGCAGCAGGCAGGCGTGGCTGAGGGCCTTGCAGCCAAACGGCTGCGCACCCATCATGCTGAAAAATGGTGGGGCTTTGAATGAATGGCAGCACGAGAACGAGGGGACCCAGCGCAGGCGCAACGCGTGCATGCCTCGGCTGGCCCCCAGCGCCAAGGCGAGTGCAGCGGGCATGGGCGCACTTTGCAGCGCAGTCCTGCTCACACCTGCAGCCCTGAGGAGGAGCCCTTGAGTCGCGCTGCTGCCTGCATTCCTGACCGCGCAAACAGCACGCGCCTCCGCAGCCCTCCCCCCCTGAGCCACAGTGCGGACCCTGTCAGGATCCAGGGCTGCTGTCGCGCCTGTGCCAGGTGGCCTTGGGGCCGGGGATGGTCAGCGCCGGCGTCAGGCGGCCCTTGAGCTCCGGCGGAAAGATGGGCTCCACCGAGGCGCGGGTGCGGCCGGCGCCGCCGCCGCTCGCCAGCTTGCCGGCGCTGTCGCTGAAGACCTCGCCGCCGGGCGCCACCTTGGACGCGTCGGGGCCGCAGTCGCACGGGCGGCCGGTGCTGGGGCAGATCTGCAGGCGGGGCGGGCGCAAGAAGGGAGCTGAGGAGTGGTGCGGAAGAGCCTGACTCTTCTCCGCCGCCTGCTGCAGATCCTCTATGGGACCGCTGCGAGGCCGCTCTGGAGGCAGGATAGCTGGGGGGGGGGAGGGGTGCTTTTTGCATGCACATGGCTGCAGCAAGAGACAACGCGGACTGACACAGGCGTGTCCTGAATTCGCGACTCCTTGCCTGGACGGCAAGGAGCGCAAAGCCAGTCGCTGGCTGATGGGCGACTGCTGGCACTGCTGCTGGGGGCCTACAGGCAGAGCGGGCGCACCTTTGGCGGGTTGCGTGGCTTGCGGGCGCCGGTGCTGGGCGCCTGCTCGGTCGAGAACATGCCTGTCGCCCCGCCTGCAACCACGACCACATGCCATTTGGAATATCTTCCCTGGCCAGCTGCCATTGGCTGCTATTACTTGAAGCCTCCATGCACCTCTGCTACCAATTAGTAGGCTGATGGGCAGCAGCTCTCGGCAGGCAGGCTCGGCCAGCTGCAAGCGTACGCAGCTTTCTGCGCCTGCAGTAGGGAGTCGGGCAGGGCGGTCCGGGGGGCAGGCACGGGGGCAGGCGGGGCGTGTGCCTGAGGAGCGGTCGGAGGAAGCGGCAGGCGAGACGCCATCGGCCTTCCCGTTTGCCTCCCCATGGGCCTGGCCGTTTGGCTTGCCATTGGCGCTGCCATTCGCGTGCGCGTGGCTGTGACCATTGGCAGCGCCGTTGGCAGCGCCATTTGCAGGAGCCTGGGAGGCCTGGATGGCCTCCTCGGTGTAGGCGCTCGGCTCCGCCTTGGCAAAGACGCGGAAGGCGTCCAGGATCGGGCGGTAGCCGGTGCAGCGGCTGCAGGGCAGGGAGCAGGGGGCAGTGAGCAGTGGTAGAACGACACGGCCTGCAGGAACGCTGTACACAGCCTTTCGCGCCCCCAAGCACAAAAAAAGTCAAGGAAGCAGGATCCCCGCGTCTGGTGCTGCCTGGCAGGGCGCAAACCGGCAAGCGGCGAAAAAGGGAACAGCCGCGCTCGCTGCAATGCTGCCAAACTTGAGACTGAGGCTTGTCGCTGGGCAAGCTTCCTCCCCCTCTGCTGCTGCTGCCGCAGCCGTCCTGCTCTTGGAGCCGCTGGCAAAGACGCACCAGAGGTTTCCCGCCAGCGCCTCCTCGATCTCATGCTCAGTCGGCGCCGTCTTGCGCGAGCGCAGCAGCGAGTACATGCTCATCACGAAGCCCGGCGTGCAGAAGCCGCACTGGCTGCCGTGCGCGCGGCTCAGGCGCTCCTGCACGGGGTGCAGCCCGTCGCGCGGGTTTCCGATGCCTGCGTGCAGGACGCAGAGGGCAGCTCAGCGCTGGCTGGCGCTCTGTTGGGGGGCTGGTGGGGGCCTGGGGCATAAATGAGCCCAGGCCATGCGCAAATCATTTGTAGATCCCTTCAATATGCGAAAAGGGCGCTGAAGCAAGTCACAGCCCATGTCGCAGCCATGGACAATGGAGGGGAAGGAGAAGAGGCGCACCTTCCACGGTGACGACAGCCATCCCCTCGACGGCGTACAGAGGACAAAGGCAGGCGTTCACAGCACGGTGGCAGATCTCGCCGTCCTCCCAGCTGCTCACCATCACCGTGCACGCGCCACAGCCGCCTGCAAGGCGAGTGGGCGCCCTGTCAGCCCTTGCCATCAATTGCATGCTTCCACAGCACCAAGAACCCTGCGGCGATGGGGACACGATGGCGCGCCTTCGCCGCAGCCCAGCTTCGTGCCAGTCCATCCCGACTCTGCAGTCGCCAGGCGGGTCAGTCCGTATTCTTCCGGCGGATGCAGGCGCAATTGTGACTAACTATTGCAAGTGTGCGCGTCCGTGTTCAGCGTGCTGCAAGCAGCCTGCAGGGTATCGGCACTGCCCGTCCCGAATCGCTTGTGCGTCGCGACCAGGCGCCCGGGACGCGGCGACCTAGTCCTGCGGGAGCGTAGACTCACCGCGCAAGAACTGCAGCAGCGTCGCCTCCGCGCGACCCAACGGCAGCTCCGTGCGCTTACCGTTGATGTAGCAGAAGGGCCGCTCGGCCGGCTCGGCCGAGGGCGCCATGCCCACTCAACTAAAAGTGCCGAAACAGTCAGACCTCTTCAGCGGGCCTGCAGCGCGTGCTTGCCTCGCCGCGAGCAGACAAGCATTAAGTGCTGGCCTTGCTTGCTGATTCTGATTCCACCTTTTGTTTCACAAGTTGTGACACATGGTGCCGGCTGTGAATGCCAGATCCTCCAAAGATGATTCAGACAATTGCAGCGCTCAGGCTTACATCCAAGGCTTGGATGTAAGCTCCTATCTGCCTCCTGCATGCAACCTGCTCGGCCTTGTCCTCGAAAGTGTCTGCTAGAACGGAAGTCGTGATGATGGAAGTCGTCGAGTTGATGACAACTTGGTTTACACAGGTGCGGCGAGCAGCCGTCACCGAAAAACTGGTTTCCTCGCTCCAAGTCTTCTCAGTGCAGCTTCATTTTCCATGTTGAAACGCTCACAGGCCGCCGCTGTTCTGCAGCGCACCACAGTGAGAGTAGCTCAGTTTCCAATCTGGGACTGAGAAACACACTGGAGTCGTTTGTAAGCAGGAAACACTCGCCTTCAGCCCCAGCACGACCCCAATAGCAAAGGCATGCCCAAGAGCGCCGAGAGCCAGGACGTCGACAGCCGTGAAGCCTGCAGCACACAGAGCGGAACTTCAGCCTCCGCGCTGTCGGCGCAGCCCTAGCTTCAAAACAGGAAGAAAGGACAACAACGCCCGCAAGAAGCAAAGCAGGCTGATATTCATCTCTGCTTCAGCACGTCTGCTCCGGCTTCCACAGATTTGGGGGGCACTTGCCGGCGGGGTCGCCGGTCTTGAGGCCCGCAGCAGCGTCGTCCTCGACCAGCTTGAGGCCGGCGGTGGCCGACTTGCGGACCGAGGGCGCCAGGCCAAAGCGGCCGGCGACCAGGAAGAGGGTCGTGGACACAACGACGGCCTGCAAGTGGCTCAGACCATCAGGGATGCTGCGTTTCCACAGTTCCTGGACGAGTGGACGGGAAATGACAAGCGTGATCGCACCAAATTCTCAGGAGAGCCGATGAAGCCAGCCCGCGTGGTCACAGAGCGCCGGCTCCTGCTCACGACCGGGGCAGCCTGCGAGGCATGCAAGCAAGCATGAGAACGAACGATCCTACAGGTCTGAGGCTTAAGGCGGCAGAGCTGTCGAAGGGTCTCGGAATAGGCAATCAGGCAGCTGCTCGCTTGTTGCGTCGGGTGGCAGCCGGCTAGGTTGGCTGCCGGCCGTCTGAATCTGCATGCTCTTGAAGAGCGACCTCCGGGGTTGCAGATCCCGGAAAGTCACCACATACCTCAGCACCCATCTGAACAAGCAGTCCAACGCTTGCCGACCAAAGGCGGGAGCGCACCCGGGCGAGCTGAGCGGGGCGCAGCGCGGTGCCGCGCAGGGAGCTGGCGTTCAGCTGCATGGCTCAGCTGTGCCTCCGAGAGTTTCAGAAGCGTTCGTGCAGTGGGAGAATGGATGCACGCGAACGGGCATGCCTGAATCGCGGCAGAGGATGAGGTGCGCCTAGGGCCGACCAGGGTTACTGCGTTAAAGCCGCATCGGCGCGAGCGCTTCTCGGCGGACGGGACTGAGCAGTTTACTTTACAAGCAATATATTGCACAATGGCTTACTGAAAACAGAAAGCAGCATCAACCCTTGGCGAACTGCGCCTTGGTGAGCAGCGCGTTGGCCGGCCACACGCCGCGCACCTCTGCACCCAACAGGCCGCCCCTCAGCCTCTCGACTCACCCGTCTCCCCCGCCTGCTTCAGATCTGACGCGGGACGCACCGAGCGGCAGCGCGGCGGGCGCCCAGCCAAAGTCTTGCAGCCCGGCCTTTGCTGGCTGATCGAGCAGCGGCACCACCAGGAACCGCACTCGCCGGTACTGCGCCAGCGCCCGCGCCAGGCCAGCCACCTGCTCCGCGCCGCCGCCCAGCGGGCACAGCACGGTCCGCAGGCCGGAGCGACCAAGCACCTGCCGGCGGCAGCAAACTGAGCATCCAGACTGTTTTCTAACTCGCACAGCTGCAAGCTTGCGACACCAGACCCTCCCCTACCCCCCCAGCGCTCGAATGTCAGGGAGGCCGTCACCACCAAGCTATGAGCCAGTCACAGTCCATCACGGCTGGAGTGACAGCAGCTCCCGGACCTCCCAGTGGGAGTCCCGGTCGGCGCGCTCTGGCGGCATGCAACCCATAAGAACCAGCACGGCGAGGAAGCTCGCCAGGTTGGGCACCGTGACCAGCGTGTGCCACACGTCGGCTTTGGTCTCCGCCGCCACGTACAGTGCCCGATCCGGCTCGCCCCGGCAGGAGAGGTGCGCCTGTGCCTCCGACAGGACCTCCCGCGCGTTGGGGCCGCCCTTGGCCAACCACTGCAGGTCCGAGGTGGAGGCGGCGCTGTAGCCCAGCCAGCCGCTGCCTGCAGGGCGCCACGGCAGGCTCAAACCCCGCAGGCTGCTTGCAGCGTCTTGGGGGCGAGAGCGCAAGCCAGCTAGAGTCGGAAAGCATCATCACGCCTGCATGGTGGCACCAGGGGCAGGCCCACTGGCAGCAGCAGCCCTCCAAAAACAGCTGGGGGAATGTCTTCTCCACAAAGAGAAGCTGCCAGGCAAGCCAGCTGGCCGTGATGGCAGGCATGACACCTTGCCATGGCTGGGGAGAGGCAGGCTGCAAACAAACAAACAAACAAACAAACAAACAAACAAACAAACAAACAAACAAACAAACAAACAAACAAGCAAGCAAACAAACAGACAAACAGCAAGGGCAGACGCGCCTGGCTGGAAGGGCACAAAGGCCTGCAGGGCGCCGCCGCGGTACTCGAGCACGCTGTATCGCTGCGTCAGGCCGTGGCCGTGGCGCGCGAAGAACGCCTGCAGCTGGGGGGCCGCGTTGGACCACTGCCACTCATTGGCGATGCGCGCGCGCCAGGCCTTCAGCTGCTCCAGGCTGGGCGGCCCCTGCAGCAGCCGGTGGCTTGAGTGCCGCTGTAGGCGCTGCTTGCCTCTGCACCCTGTCGATCTGCGCAGGAAGGCAGGTGTGGTGCCTGCCCAGGCCATTGTGCAGCCATGACAATTGAGGCAAAACTTGCGGAAGGTATGATGGGTCACCTGGATGACGTCTGCCGCCTCCTGGCCGTCCGGCAGGGGGTCCATGCCCCACTGGGCCAGCAGCTCCCCGGGCGCCGGCAGCTGCTCGGGCCAGTCGCTCTCGACTGCGGCTGGCCCCGGGCCCGAGGCTGCGTGCAAACAAGCCACTATGTCACCGGCTTGCACCTGTCGTTATGGGTGCAGTGCAGAGTCCTGAGGCCCGAAGGGCGGACCTGCAGCCAGCCAGGCGCTCGGCACGCCGGGGTGCGCCTCCCGGACCCAGTCGGTCAGCGTCCGCTCCCCGACTGCCAGCTTCTGCAGCGCATCCAGGTCGTGCTCCACCGCCGGCAGCAGCCGCGGGTTTGCCTCTTTGTTCGCGGCCGCCTTGGCCCAGGCGTTGCTTCGCCCGCTCAGCAGTTCGTCGAGAAGGAAGTCTTGCCAGGAGGCGCTTTTGCTAGCTGCCATCTCCGAGTAGAATTCGCCGTAGGCGACCAACACGTCGGGAAGCGACTTGCGCTGCAAGCTGGCCAGCACTTTAAGGAAGGCCTTGGCCGGCGCGTTGTCTATCACAGGCTTGAAGAGCAACAACGAGGCGGCGGCGTTTGCCAGCTCTTCTGCGCGTCTCTCCACGCCTGAGCACGGCCAGATAGCGGTCAGCAGCAGGCGCTGACGGTTCCGGAAATGCAGATGTGTCGGTGGCCTTTGCTCACTCCTCGTGGGCGCATCTCCCGTGAGATCGAATCCAATCGCGTGAACGCGAAGGCAAGATCGCCTGCCGCCTCTGCTGCTTCGTGCTGGCCGAGCTGATGCCCTGGCAGACCAGGCGATCTTGCATGGCGGCACAAGCGAAACAGCTGGTAGGCGCTGGCTGAGCCGAAGCTCCCGTGTCATGGCGCTCAAGTTCATGGTGCTCAAGGTGTGTTCAAAAGTGCTAAGACTTTGCAGTGAGCTGGCAAGGGCTTACAAGCCGCCGAGGAATGTGGCGGGCCAAGACCAAAAAAAGAAATTAAACACCACCAGAGCAAACGTGTTGCTCTGTAGCAGTCTGTGTGCCGGGGCAATCCCGGTAACATCAAGTTGCCCTCCTAACTCCAGGCAACCTATGGTAGGCCACATGTCGAGCTCATTGAAAGGGAATAGCTCGACATCACCGTGGCAGGCCACATGTCTATCTCACTGGGGGAAATAGCTAAGGGTGGGCGCCCTCACAGTCGCCGCCAGCGGAAGCCGCTAGCGCCCGCAAGCGGCTGCTGGTCGCGCGCGCCTCAGCATCCCAGTCCACTCGGGAAGTGTAGACCGTGTAGCAGGCTGCCTGGACGGCGCTGCCGCAGATGAGGCCAGTGTAGAGCCCCTCCACCCCCACGCCAAGGCCGAATGCCAGTGTGTATGCTATGGGAATGCCAACGCAGTAAAAAGAGAAGACGTTGATCCGGAAGCCGACCTTCTGGCGGCCGAGTCCCTGCAGGCAGGCCGGCGCGGAGGCATCAGGTATGGCAGGGGGCTGTTTCTCCCTAACAGCCGGACTTCAGCCAATTGAGGACCATGCAACGCTCCTGACTCTCGAGTGATCTGAGCAATGTGCTCATCGTGTAACAGTGCAGCCTCCTGCAGATTCTCGACACTTGCAGCGATGGGCTGGGTTGTGCTGCAGCCAGCAGAAGGGCAATCTGGCCAGCGAAGGAGGAATGGAGGGGAGGGAGCGGCTGGCCTGGATGGCGCCGGTCATTACCAGCTGCGTGCCATCCACGAGGTTCAGCGCAACCATCATTGAGAGCAGGATGTGCACATGCCGTATCAGCTCCTGCAGCGGCCGCCCACCAACCATCAGTGCAGCCGTGGGAAGTGGTAAGTTGCGCGTG
Organism: Trebouxiophyceae sp. KSI-1; assembly: GCA_003568905.1. Classification (NCBI taxonomy): domain Eukaryota; kingdom Viridiplantae; phylum Chlorophyta; class Trebouxiophyceae; species Trebouxiophyceae sp. KSI-1. Next base: position 22,337 of record BHFV01000141.1, on the reverse strand, counting down.
TGTCACTTCTCGGGGCTGGGCTTGTGAGAGGACGCTGTGGGCAGCAGGCACAGTCGTGCGAGTGCCGGGAGAGACGTGCCATCCTGAGATCGAGCAAGCCACTTAGCAATGAGACACCCTGGCTCCCCCAGACAACATAAGCATGACAGAACATGCTGCTTGGGCAAAGCCCTGCCGTTGTCCAGTGTTGTCCTCCCAGCACATGGCGGGCCAGCAGGGGGCCTGGCCTTGTCGGTGCCGTCAGTGTACAGCCACAGCAGCAGGCTGCGGACGTGCGGCTCGCAGAAGAGGAAGCTCGAGGCCAGCCAGGTGACGGGCACCCAGCCGCGGGCAGCCAGCATCGCCACACGGGCCTGCCGGGCCATGCCGGCGCCCAGGCTGTTGCCGACCCTGCCAGGTCGTTTTGCAAAGTCAGCCAGGCCTGTCTGGAGGCCAGAATGACAGGGCTGCGCGCGATGCAGAGCGACTCGCTATCACCACGACCCAAGAGAGGTGCCCAACACCTGGCAGGCCCCAGTCTGCCTGCTCCTCAGTGAAAAGCCAAAGCAGGAGCGCTCGATGCTCCATGTGTCCAGTGAGTGATCTGCTGGTGTCTCCATGAGAGATGAGGCTCGCTTTCTATCGTTCATTGCGTTGGAATGACCGCACCCTCCCATCGCTACCGCTCTTTTCTTCATAGCACGCCAGTGCCTGGGATCAGGAGCTCGCACCGCGTCGAACAGGCCAGGGATTGCGCGAGGTACAGGAAAAACATGTTGTTGGCCAGCGTGAAGGCGAGCGAGATGGCGGCGACAGCCTGTGGTCGAATCGCCACGCCTAGTCAGTGCCAAGACGGCTGGATCGAAACAATCAGCCGCTGGTCGCAGCTTCAATCCGATCGGGAGCCTGCAAGTCAGTTGGGCCACCAACTGCTGCTGCAGGAGGCACGACGAGAAATGCATGTCATGCATGATGCTGGCGCCTAGGCAAGCGTCCCCTTGAATGCCTGCAGCAGGGGAGCTGTGTCATGTTTGTAACTCATGCGTTCTGTCTGTAGCAGTCAGCAGCCCCAGTGCCAGCAGTGCTTCCCAATGGCAGGTGCCGGGGCATGAGATGCGCGCCTGCGTGGCGTTGGGGAGCAAGCCGGCTGCCACGCTCATGGAGCCCCAGACCCAGGCCTCGGAGCACTGCAGCCGGCCAATCCGCTGGACCAGTCAGCCGCAGCCCTCCATGTCATGCTGCTGAGCAGCAGAACGCGGCCAAAGCAAGCCGCAGGGCGAGAGATATTTGCTTGCCGAATGGCGCAGGGAAGCGTTTTGCTCGGATGACAGAAGGCGAAGCAGCAAGGTCAAGGGCAGCAGGCAGATGCCAGGTGGCAGGGGTGGTTATGTGAGTATGGGAGCCGTGCCTCCATCCAGCAGGCCGGGTAGGCGATTCGGCCAAAGGCGCGCCACTCCTGCAGCAGCAGAGGACTGGTGTGTCAAAAGCATGTAGCATCCCAAACTGGAGACCGCCACTGCGATGGCATGTTGTCGCATGTCAGCACATGGCTGGCTGGCTGTCAGCAGTACAAGATGAACGAATCAGTCAACAGCCAGCAAGCTGCTGAAGTGGCATGGCACCTGACGCACACCTCGCGTTGCATTAGCAAGCGCGTGCAGAAGGAGAGGCGTGCCTTGAAGGCCTGCGAGCTGAGGCCGCGGCCGAGCGTGCAGTACAGCCGGCCCCCAAAGATGACGTAAGCGGCCATGAGCAGCGCGGTCGCCAGCTCGCTGAGCGACTGGGCGGCCGCGACTGCCACAAAGCCGCACTTGAGCACGACCACCAGCAGGTAGTTGACCAGGCAGTGCAGGAGCAGAACGGCTGCCGAGATGTAGGCTTGCGGGGCCGTGATCTTCTGGGCCACCAGGATGCGGTTGATGGGCCTGCACAAGTGCCGGAGGTGCGTAGGCCTCTTGAGAGGCAGCGGGAGAGGAGTACAGGGCTGCTGGCCGCAGCGTCAAAGCTGCCCTAGGAGAAGCGGGCGGTGGGAGCAGCAGAGCCAGGGGCGCTCCATGACAGTGAGGCGAGTCCCTCTTACATGAGCTCTTGCGGGAAGCTTTGCCAATCGCCAAGTATAGAGCAGGCGAGCAGCGGACCTGCTGATGACGTTGAGCAGGATGGAGGGCGCCAGGGCGGTCGTGTAGGCAGCGATATTGGCGCTGAGGCCCGGGTCCCAGCCCAGCAGGGGCAGCAGGTGGGGTATCGAGAGCACCAGCGCCGTCAGGCCCAGCGCGTGGAGTCCTATGAAAGCCACCGTCCGCTGCCAGATGACGGCCAGGCTGTCCAGCTGGCCGGCCCCAAAGGCCTGCAGGCGATACACGTGGCGAGGCTGAAAGGGCTGCAAGCTGCAACACAAAGCAGTCTCGTCGAAAAACAAAAGCGAATGCAACGGAGCCGGCATCAACTTGCCTGGGAAGCCAGTGTGTCGAGCGCGCAGCTCAGCCCGATCATGGGCAGGCGACCAAACATGAAGGTGATGGAGCCAGAGAGGGCGGACGCCGCCATCACGTCTGTGCCATAGCGCGCCGCAAAGGCGAGCGTCACGTTCTGCATGAGCCCGCCCATCAGCAAGTTGGCGCCCAACGGGCCGGCCAGGCGGCCCTGCAGCTTCATCTCCTGCGCCAGACGCGCGAGTGTCAGGCGTGCTGGTCACTGTGGTGCTCTTGACTGAGCAACTCAGGCACGTTCGCAGCAGAGGGGAGCTGCTGCTGCTTGCAGCCGCCGCCTGCAGCAGAAGCGCTGCTGCAGGGAGCGAGCAGGGCAGTGCTGCGTCACATGGCCACGACTGAGGTGGTCCCCAGCAGGTGGCGCACTGTGAAGATTGTTCGGAAATCGATGGGCGCGCTGTCCTCCCCGCTCGTGGACACTTCCTTTGCGACGGCGCTGTCGTCTAGCAGGCCGGCACGCTCATCGTCCACCAGCTGCAACTGCTCTTCCTCGCCCTTTGCCGGGATCAGCGCCGGCGAGTCTTCCGGCCGGCATGCACGCAGAGCGCCGCCCGCTTCCAGCCGGTCCGCCAGCTCCAGGCCAACCGCCATCTTGCTGTTAAAAAGAGAAGGACGTCGTTTCGTTGTTTGAATGAGCGCCTCTCGTGCAGCGAGTGCGTCTGAAGTGAATCACCCTGGCTTCCGGCGCATTTGGCGCGCACAGCAAAGACAATTCCATCCTCTGATCTCTGATACTGCGGCCTTCACCCCGGGCAGATGGGCAGTGCGTGCTTTGTAGTAGTGCGGCTTGCTCGTGGAACGGGAGCATCAGGCTTATGCTTGGGGCATGAGGCTGCTGTGTGCTTTCCTTCTGATGCCATCTTCTTCATGATAGCATAAGACAGAAGGACGATCAGCAAGATCGAGCTGAGCTCTGCTTAGTTGTGCAAGCTGCAGTGCCGCTGGAGTGCGCGAGGTTGGGCGGCAAGCCCTGGTGCTGGAGGGGGGAACAATGCTGAAAGCACAATACTACATCACGACTGCCCTGTCCGAGCCGCAAGAGGCACGTCCAACGTAGGAAGCATTCAGGTCAGCATCAACGATAAACCAAGGCAGCCTGGGATGATGAATACCAGGCGCGATTTCCGCGTTCCGTTTCCGTGGTCGCAATCGACATTTAGCCGGACCGCTGTCCCGATCCGCGCCTGGTAACTGGTGACTGAGCTTGCGTCGAGAAGCGAGCGAGGAGCCCGTTTTTTTCAAACAGCCTGGCGCGGGAAGGCGCTCCTTTGTGACCGCGACGCCTCTAGCCTCTAGCGGTAACCACACACCTTGCAAGCGCTGGAGCGGGCTGGAGCTTCCGTGAGCTGCTGACGTCGGCTGAAAGCCAGCATCGCCTGCACACGAATTTGAGCGCCAACATGAGTGCCGGCGCCGAGGCCGCGGGCCCGGCGCCCGGCAGGCGGCTGATGATCGAGCAGATGGTGCTTGAGAACTTCAAGTCGTATGCGGGCCGGCAGGAAGTCGGGCCCTTCCACAAGGCACGCCTTTCATCTCTTTGCGTCTGCGTGCTCCCGCCTGCCGTGTTTCTGTGTATGGACTGCCTGTACCATTGTCAGCAGACGGTCTGGCTTACAGGAGCAGCAGTGGCAGACGGGCGACGGGGCGTTGCTCTGTTGTGGTCAGCTGACGGGCGTGCTGAGCAATCGGGCCCTGCTGCGAGGGGTCGTCGCTGCCCATGGCCTGACACTGAAACCCGCCACGTCTGTTGCCCAGTGCTTCTCCTCGGTGGTCGGGCCAAACGGCAGCGGCAAGTCCAATGTCATCGACGCCATGCTGTTTGTGTTCGGGCGCCGGGCCAAGCAGGTCTGCATCTCTCTTGTGCTCAAGATGCAGCTGCGCTGCTCCTGACAGCACGCGACTCACGTGCCTGCCGAATCGGATGCAGCTGCGCCTGAACAAGGTGTCCGAGCTGATCCACAACTCCAGCGAGCACCGTAACCTGGACTCCGCCAAGGTGTCCGTGCACTTCCAGGAGATCGTCGACCTGGCCCGCCCCCGCCTCCGGCCTATACCCCGTTCCCACAGGCATGGCAGCCTAGACATCAAGATGCAGCCGTCCTGCGCAGGACGGTGACGAGTTCGAGGTCGTGCCCGGCTCCCAGTTCGTCGTGGCGCGCACTGCACACCGCAATAACACGTCCAACTACTACATCAACGACCGCCGTGCGAGCGTGGGCGAGGTGACGGAGCTGCTCAAGGGCAAGGGGGTCGACCTGGACAACAACCGCTTTCTCATCCTGCAGGCACGCTAATTCGCCGTCGCTCTGCTCCTCACACCCCGTTGAACTGCATTGCTGGCCTGGCTGGGACCTGCAGTCCCACCGATTCCCAGACTTGAAAACTTATCGTGCCTCACACTGTGGCGCTCCCACCCCTGTTGCTCGGGCTTCATGGGGCAGCGGGCGCGGCTGCCTGTCCCTGACATGCCGCCGCTCCGGCCTGCCGCAGGGTGAGGTGGAGCAGATCAGCATGATGAAGGCCAAGGCGGAGACGCCGCACGAGACGGGGCTGCTGGAGTACCTAGAGGACATCATCGGCACGCAAAAGTATGTGGAGCCCATCGCAGCCGGCGCCACGCGGTAACGGCCTCCCCACTGGCAAAGCGACAGGAGCTGGAGTGTGAAAGGCGGGCCATGCAGGCACACTCCTAAAGGCATCACGCTTTGCTTGCCAGCGCACTGCAGCAGGAAGACATGGTACCTGCAGCAGGAAGACATGGTACCTGCAGCAGGAAGACATGGTACCCGAGCAGATGGCATACAATGCCAGAATCGCACTCATGCGCATCTGTCAGCAGCTCTTCAGACTCGACTGCTTTGCCGGCTGAGAGCGGGCCAGCCAGCAGCCGCCTGCTGCGGCTTCCAGGCTCCAGCACCGCAAGAGCAGCGCTGCACCCGCAGCAGGGGGCTCTGTGGCAGCCACTCTGCTCCTGCCGGTTCCTGCAGGCTGGAGGAGATGAACGAGGCGCGGCAGGGCCTGGTGGGCCGCCTGCGGCTGGTCGAGCGGGAGCGGGACGCGCTGGAGGGGGCCAGAGACGCGGCCGAGGCCTACCTGGCCAAGGAGCAGGAGTGCGTGGCGACGCAGTGCCGCATCTACGAGGCAAGGCACCCACGCCTTCCCCCCCTGCCACTCGCCAGCTTGGTCGCCTGGAACGAGCCTGGCGGGACCTCCCTGTGCTGCATTGTGGCCAGTGTTTCTTATCGAGGCATGGAGCGACACTCGCTGTCGCCTGCGTGATGACCCCGGCTGCCCCTGCTGAGCTGCGAGCTCAGGAGGCAAGCCGCGAGAGCCCCCGCCTGCCGCCCGCAGATGCACGTCCGCGACGGCGAGCGCAACGTCGGCGTCATCCAGGGCAGCCTGGGCGAGCTGCAGGCCAAGCTGCAGTACGAGTCCGGCAAGCGCGCCTCCTTCGGAGGGGAGCTGCAGGCGGTCGAGAAACGGTGCCCTTCCGCCCTCCCCAGCCGGCGCTCCGGTCTCACTGACTGCAGGAACCCTGTCGACATGTGTCCATGGCGCGGCTTCACATGTGTCTCACAGGGACTGCAGAGCGGCCAGACAGCATGCCTCGAGCTTCGATGCCTTGTGTGATCGGCACAGCCCCCGGCAAGGGTGGTACATGAACTAGCACGTGTCCATTCTGCCCGCAGCGAGCGCGTCAGCCGCAAGCTGATGCCTGAGCCGCCCACCACTCAGACTCTCGCTTGGCGACCGTGCAGGTTCAGCGAGGAGAAGGCGGCCCAGGCGGCGCTGCAGACGCAGGCCGACGCTGCCGCCACGCAGCTGAAGGATTTCGAGAAGAAGGACATCAAGCTGCGGGAAGACATGAAGCACCGCAAGGCGCAGCTGGGCAAGCTGCGCGAGAAGGCGGGGCGGGACACCGTCAAGGCCGAGGCGCGGCGCCCCTCTGCCTCCCTGCAGACACGTTGGCCTGCATACAGGCCGGCAGCGCGACCCCAAGTGCCGCACGTCGTGCTGTGAGAGTGCTCATCGCTTGCGGCCACATGGCATGCAGCTGACTCAGATGCAGCGGCCGCCCAGCCGAGGAGGACCACCCACCCCCTGCTGGTATATCCGGATGACTTGTCATTAGGTTGCTTGACACAGAGCCCCAAGGTCATCATCAGTGTGCCTGGCCGCCCCCAGACCGGGCTGAAATGGTACATCCCGCCATCGAGGCGCCTGCAAAGGCTCCCCGATCAAGTGCCGCGGATCCGTGCCCTCGCAGGAGAACGCTCGCAAGGCGGAGGAGGCAGAGGCGGCCGGGCTGGCGCTGCAGCAGCAGGCCGTGCAGCTCTCCGGCGAGCTGGAGGCCGCGGAGCAGGTGCCTTGCCTCCTATGGGAAGCGCAGGCTGGCAGGGAATGCAGCTCTGTGACTGCGGTTGCGCAGCAAGGCTGCAGACGAACGACTCGCTAGGCACTGATGACTGGAAGGATGACGCTGCGACAGCCTGACCTGGCTGCTTGCAGCGCATGTGAACGCATGAGATGCGCAGGCGTGCCTGCCGAGAGGGGTGGCTGCGGCTGCTGCTGAGTCGCTGGGCCAGGCAAATACAACGCATGACTGACCGGGCACCCCTTGCCTCTCCTGCAGGAGCTCGAGCGGCTGAGGGAGGGCGTGAAGGGGGAGGTGGAGGGCCACCAGAAGGCGTTGCAGGTCTTGCCCCCTCCTCAAACCGCCTGCCAGGCTTGCGTGGCAGCCGCGCGGCCTGCTCCCGTTTCACACACCAAAGTGCTCGCTCACTCAGAGCAGCAGTTGCCGGTTGCGCCCGCCTGCATGCTTGGCGGCTAAGCTTGCAGTCACATCTCGGTCCTGGGCATGTGCGCAGAAAGCTAAGGCGGAGCTGGCGCCCTGGGAGCGCAAGATGGCGGGCGTCCGCTCAAAGCTGGAGACCGCGGAAGCCGAGGCGAACCTGCTGACTCAGCAGCAGGCGGAGGCCGCGGCGCGCCTGCAGGCTCGCACTCTGCAGCCTCTGTTGGAGCCAGACTGGCCCTGTCCGGCAGCAGAGCTGCCTGGCACACTGCAAAGGCACAGACTCTGCAGCTGAGCTCTTGCTGCTTGCTCCGGCGTAGCCCAGCTGTGCGGCGCTTCCTGCCATGGGCTGGGAAGGATGCGGAGCAGGAGCGTGTGCACCCGCACGCGTGGCAGGCAGCTGACCGCGTTCCCTGCACTCGCTCGCTCACAGGCGGCGGTGGACGGCGCCAAGGAGGCGCGGCAGGCGGCCGGGCAGCGGCAGGAGGCCATCGCGGAGATGAAGCGCTCCGTGAAGCGCCACCGGTGCGGCTGCCTGGCTTCCTTTCTGGGGGAAATGAACCGTACACTCAACGGCTGAGTCTCCCTCGCATCGCATGTGCCACCCTTGCAATGACACACGCCGGACAGGACAGCACGCCAGGCAATCCAGCGAGTGAGTGAGTGTGAGGCTGCAGCGACTGCCGCACCGCTGCCCCGTGCCATGCCACATGGAAGCTTGTCGAGCCCCGACGAGCGCAGAGCTGCAAGTTGGCCGGCCAGCAGGCCAGCTCCCTGACGGCAACAGCACCTCTCGGCGCTGCAGGAAGGAGGCGACGGCCGCCCGCAGCCAAGCCGCGGCTGCCACCGCGGAGGCGGACCGGTTGGAGAGCGGCCTGCGGGAGTCGCGGGCGCGGCTGGAGCAGCGGCGGACGGCCGCCAGCCAGCAGCGCAGCGCCTCGGCTGTTGTGCAGGCGCTGATGGAGGCCAAGGCCGCCGGCGCGATCCAGGGCATCTACGGCCGCCTGGGTGCGCGCTCCCACATGGCATTAGCAAGGCTGATGGGAAGCTCTCGCCGTCTCCTGATGTGCTCGCTTGCTTGCTGCCAGCGGCAGTCACAAGTTTGCGCAGGCGCAGCCTTGCCCTCTGTCAGCTCGGCAGCGGGGCAACGCTCAGCTGCCGCTCCCATTGGACTCGCATCTGGGCGTGTCTGGCTGCTATGTGACATGCCGGTATGGCTGGCTAGCATGGTCTTGGCATTGTCGGCCAAGGATGTGCAGACGCAGCCCTGCATTGCATCACCCAGTATGCCGCCTCTTCGCTCCCCTATCGGAGCCCACTCAGCTTCAGAGCCAAATGCGCTGAAAGATTTGAGCCACACGCGGTAGCAAGCACAGCATGGTGCCCCAGAGATCCCGAGCACAGCCTGCCAGCTGCCCGTGCATCCCCACCGCCTCGGCACCCGCAAAACGGCCCAAGGGCGCCAGCAGCGCGCGTCCGCACATGCAGCGTCACTGTTGTAAGTTGTAACTGCCGCATGTGTAACTGCCGCAGGCGACCTGGGCGCCATCGAGGCGCGCTATGACCTGGCCGTCTCCAACGCCTGCAACGCGCTCGACAACATCGTGGTCGCGGACGAGGCGGCCGCGCAGCGCTGCGTGGAGCTCGTGCGGCGGCGCGGCCTCGGCGTCGTGACCTGCCTGATGCTGGACAAGCAGCAGCACCTCGCGCACCGCGCGGCCGAGCGCGTGCGCGCCCCCGAGGGCGCGTCTTCCTCCCTCCCCCCTGCGCCCGCCGCCTGGCTCCTGGCTTGGCGGAGAGGGCATGGCGCCACAGGGGGATGCTGGTCCCATTCTCTCCTGTGCCCTGTTTGATTAGCCGGGGTGTGGAGAGCAGGCTCTGCCTAGAACATGGGGCAGGCTAGGACTGCAGAGCCGCCTGTCATGCTCTCTGCTGGCAGTGCCTCGCCTGCACTCGCCCGCAGTCTCTCAATTGTTGAGGTGCAGCAAGGCAGTTTGCAGCATTGCTCAAGCAGCGCCGGTTCGTTTCGCTCGCACACGCAGCGCCTCACTCGTGTCTGGCGGCGGACACCACGTCCCCCGTTTTTCTCGGCTGTAACTGACGCCAGCCGCGTCAGTTACATCCTGCAGGTGTGCCGCGCCTGTACGACCTCGTGCAGGTGGCGGACCCGGCGCTCAAGCCGGCGTTCTTCTATGCCCTCGGCAACACAGTGGTGGCTGGGGACCTAGAGCAGGCCAGCCGCATCGCATACAGCGGCGACCGGCGCTGGGCGCGCGTCGTCACGCTCGCGGTGCATGCCCTACCTCAACCGCTTAGGGACGCGGGAGTTACATTGCCAGACACAGCTCGGGCTCGACATCCTGAAATTGTAGGACAAGAGAGAGCAGCTGTGACTGGCCACATGCTGTGCCTAGAGGTCTGCCCATGTGTGTCTGATCCCCCGCCCAGCTGCAGCTTGCTCCTCAGCTGCCTCTCTCTGCCCTACTGGCTCGCTCACCTGGGTGCCAGCACATGCCGACCGCTTAGTCACCAGCTCTCTGCATGCGCAAGATCTGCTCTTGCCCGGCTCCGCCCCTCCTCGGCGCTTCCCGCCCCCACAGCCCATAACGTTTCCCCGCCTCATATGTCGCTTGGGGCGCGCGCTGCCGCAGGGCGAGCTGATCGCAGCCGAGGGCACCATGACCGGCGGCGGCGGCAAGTCCCGCAGTGGCCGCATGCGCGTGGGCGGCGCAGCTGCCGCCGGCGGCGCAACGTCCGCTGCAGAGGTCGCCGCGGAGCTCGCCGAGGCGGAGCAGGGCTTTGCCGCCTGCAAGCAGGCACGCCTTTCCTTGGATGGACAATAGCAGCCACTGACAGGCTGCCGACTGCAAGCAGGCAGCGCTTCCCTACATGCAAGCTCGCAGCGTCATGTAACGCTGCGTCGCAATGCCAATGGGTGGTGAAAGTGTTGTGTCTTGTCTTGCACGCTCGAGCTGAGTGCGTGCACCATGTTATGAGCTGACGCGTCGCGTAACGCAGGCTGTCGACGCCGCTCGCGGCCAGGCGGAGGTCGCCACGGCGACCGCGGCAGCCGCCGAGAAGGCGCTGACGGCGCTGGAGGTCGGCATTCCAAAGGCAGAGATGGAGGCAGGGCGCTCGCCCCTCTCATCCATTCTGCACATCGCTTGCTGCCCACCGAGCTTCAGAGGCTCGGCTGTCATCTGATCTGTTCCAGCATGCGGCATGGTAGCCGGCTCTGAAATGTCGTCAGGGGAGGATGTCAGCAGCTCCTGGCTCAAATTGTGGCTGTCGATTGGCATGCAGATGGCTTCCCAGTATCGGCCTCGCCCTCAGCAAGCCCCCTGCAGTGTCAGACGCGGACATGGGAGCCTGTGGCCGTGCCTGCAGGTGGTCTCCCTGCAGGAGCGGGCAGCCGACCTGGACCGCCGCCTGGCAGAGCTCGAGGCCGCAACGCAGGCGCGCTCCTCCCCCTCTTCCCCCGACCAGCTAGTTGCGCCCAGCATGTAAGTTCTGTGGCCTGCTGCGCTGCACGCCTGACTGCCACCGCAAGCTCCCGATGCCGTCAGCATGCAGCCAGACAGGCCGCAGTCAGGACGCGCCTTGCTGCTGCGACGAGATGCCGCCCACCCACCGCAGCCCCAGGCGGAGCCCGGGCACAAGCCAGCGCGGAAGCAGGCTGTCTGCAGCATGTGGCTCTCCCACATCCCCTTCGCCTGGATCTGTCTCTGAGCCAAGGAAGGCCGCTCTGGAATGCAGGTCGGTGAGGCGGACGCTGCCCGGCTGCGCGAGCTGCAGGCGGCCGCCGCCGCCGCCGGCAAGGAGCTGGCGGCGCTGGAGCGCAGCGCTGCTGGGCCGCTGGCAAAGGTCGCGGAGCTGCAGGCGCGCATCGAGGAGGCGGGCGGGCAGCCGCTGAGGGCCGCTCGCGAGCTGACGGCGCGGCTGCAGCAGGTCTGCTTGCACCGCTCCTTGCCGTCTTCTCTGTCGCCTTGGCGCAACACTGGAAAGGGAGCCGCTTGCCGGGCGGGCAACAGCTTGCTGACAACAACACCTCACCAGCCTCTGGTATCGAGCAAGGGGGATGCATGTTTCGTGGCAGAATACGGTGTGCTAGTCTTGGTTCCTTATCATTCGGAACGGTGCCTGCTGCAGTCCCCGGGTTGGCGGCTTCAGCACCTGAGCGTCACGCAGCTGTTCCTCTTGTGCTGCAGACCAGCAGAGCCACTGGCCGCACGTCAATCCGAGAGCTCACTCAGCTCCCTCGATTGAGCCTTCCCGTATCATGCCCCTCACACTGGCACCCGCAGGCCATAGAGGCGGCAGAGCAGGGCGCCGCCAAGAAGCGCGTCGAGGCGCAGACCGCGCGGCGGCAGGCAGAGAAGCTGGGCAAGGAGGCGGCCCGGGCGGCGGCTGAGCAGGCCAAGGCCGAGGCGCAACTGGAGTCGCTGGCCGCCTCATTCAAGGCAGGAGCCGCCAGCTTTCATCGACAGTGTGGCCGGCAGGAGGGTAGCAGCGGGGGCAGAGGCAGTGCAGGGTGCAGCAAAAGCACCAGACCTTGGGAGGTCTCAGGCATGGCCGGCAGGTCACTGAAGAGAAGAGGGAGAAGGGCAGCATATGGAGGCCGAGAGCTGTTGGCTGCAGGAGGCTTTGCAGGCATCGCAGCAGCCAGAAGATGGCTGCAACTTGGCCGCAGGAATGCAGTTCGAGTCGCTGTCAGCTGGCAGCATGACAGTGCACTCGAGGCTGCAGGCCCCGGCAGGGGTGACTGCGCGCCGTCAGCTCGGCGGATGTGAGTGAGGCAGGCGCGCCCGCAGGAGCTCGAGGACGCCGCGCTGGAGGTCTCGCGGGAGCAGCAGCGGCTGGCGGGCCTGCTGGCGGCGCAGGGCCAGGCGCTGGACGCCAGCAGGCAGGAGTTCGAGGCCAAGAAACGCGAGGTGCGGCCGTGTGTTTGCCAGCAAGCTCCCCCGTTGGCGCAGGCGCTGCCTTGCATGGGAGGGGCCCAGGCGCTCCGCTCGGTGGTGCGGGTGCACCGTCACCATCTGAGCGATTAAGCATCCGTGGAGTGAATCAGGACACATGCGGCTGCAGGCTGCCATGCAGCCGCTGACACGAGTGTTTGACTGCAAGCGCTTCCCGGTGGCGCATTTGCAGCGCTTGCTCCCATGCCATTCTGATCTGACAGCGGCAGCATGTGGCAGCGACAGCACGTGGCAGCAGAAGACCAGGGCGGCAGCGCTGAATGAGCAGCATGAAGAGCAACATGAACGCGGCAGGAGCGGCATTTGACCCCCGGGCTGACTGCAGGTCGACATCATCCGCTCGGTCGAGCTGGAGCTGGAGCACAAGATGCAGGATCTGAGCGCCAGCCTGGAGTTTGAGCGCAAGGCGGCCGCCAGCAACCGCAAGCGCGCGGCCGAGGCGGCGCAGCGGCTGGCCCAGATGGGCGGCGCCGCTCTGCCAGAGCCGGAGGAGGGCGCGGAGGGGCCCAAGGTCGCCGACTTGGAGTTCCGGTGAGGGCGCCTCGCCGGCAGAGGCGCGGCCAGCAGGCACACAGCTGCATGACGCCTTTGGCGGCATCCGGAGGGCGACGGGAGCGGCTGCTGGCTGACATGCCGCGCCTCGCGGACAGCTGCCTCTGGCACCTTGCAGAGCAGAGAGGGAGTGAGGATGGCCCCAGAATGCTAGTGCTGCTGCCGCCATGCCGCTGCATCAGCATGGCAAACGGCTCGCCAAAGCTGTGAGCCGCAACGCCCACGTCGGTTGGCAGGGGAGGGGTGAGCTATGATGCAGCAAGGCCAGGGTGCAAGGCAGCCCGCTAGTTCCCAGCGTGCCCCCCTGGCTGGCTGACGCGCCTTGGTCCGGCACCCGCAGCGTGACGGTGCTGGAGGAGGAGCTTGGGCGCATGAGCCCGGACATGGGCGCCATAGAGGCCTACCGGGCCAAGCAGGCCGACTATGCTAGCCGGGCGCAGGCGCTGGAGGCTGCGACCGCCGAGCGGGACGAGGTGCCGCCCGGCCCGGCCCAGAGCGCACTTCACTCCGCCTCTCAGTGCTGCATGTCGCTTCTGCCAGACTTTTGTGGGCGCTCGTGTGGCTCCTAGATTTGGCCGCTTCAGGCGGCATCAGCCGGTGCATGCCTTGCGCTGCTTGGAACGGGTGCACAGCCCCAGCATCCTCCCCACACATAGCCCCGCAAGCGGCGCCGGTGACCTCGCCGATGCGCCCAGCCGCCGAGAGTGACTGTGCTGTAACCGCCGCGTAACGCTCCAGTAACTCCCGCAGGTCCGCGCCGCGCACGAGGCGCTGCGCAAGCAGCGGCTGGACGAGTTCATGGCCGGCTTCTCCTCGATCGGGCTGCGGCTGAAGGAGATGTACCAGATGATCACGCTGGGAGGCGACGCGGAGCTGGAGCTGGTCGACAGTCTGGACCCCTTTGCAGAGGCGCGCCCCCTCACTAACCGGCAGATTGCAGCTGACTGCAGCGCGCTCGACAGGTCATCCTGTGCCGATGGCTCATGCACGCGCTGGGAGCGCCAGCAGGGCTGCCGGCTCGAGCACCGCAATGAGCGGCCGCCTGGGGTCAGCAGAGCGCCACATGGCCGCGCGCCTTTCCCGCCGGCATGGTCCCAGCCAGCAGCAAGCGTGCGGTCAGAGCGGCCGTCTGTCATGCCTCTCCCCCCCTGCCTTGCCGCTCCTGCCTTCACATGGCCCCATGCTTCTGCCCAGACGACCTGAAGGCTCTCCCCTCATCCCGTTCGGCTGTCCTCGACCGCACATGGCCCCAGGGCTCCGCTCAGGCTTACTCAGCGCTCTCTGCTCTCATCCCACGTTGCACTCGGCCCTCGGGCTCTCCTCGAGCGTTTCCTAACCGCCGCACTCACATGGACGTGCCTGCCGCCCCCCGTCTGCAGGGCATCGAGTTCAGCGTGCGCCCGCCGCGCAAGTCCTGGAAGCGCATTCGCAATCTGTCCGGCGGCGAGAAGACGCTCGCCTCCCTCTCGCTCGTGTTTGCGCTGCACGGCTACCGGCCGACGCCGCTGTACGTGATGGACGAGATCGACGCGGCACTGGGTGCGCAGGCCCTAACTCCTCTCTGCATGCATGAGTTACTGGCTCAGAGTCGGATCATTTCTTGAAAATCAGGAGCACTCTGCTGCTGGGACGGGGACGGGGCAAGCATGCAGCGGCAGAGGGGGCAGCTGCCGCGCCTCGGGAGCGCAGCTGTTGCCGTGCTCAAAGCTTGCTGCTTCCCGAGGCAGCAAACCTGCCGGCTGTTTGCAGCAACATGCAAGTTAGGTCCCTTGCGTTCTGCACTCCTCTCAACTTTCCAAACGTATGCATATACCAGGCTCATCTCCCTGCCCCTAGCTCTCACCTCTCTGCCTGGATGCAGACTTCAAGAACGTTTCGATCGTGGCGCACTACATCAAGGAGCGCACCCGCAACGCGCAGTTCATCATCATCTCGCTGCGCAACAACATGTTCGAGCTCGCCAACCGCCTGGTCGGCATCTACAAGACGCACAACGCGACCAAGAGCATCGCGATCGACCCAGCGCGCTTCACCGTCGGCCGCCAGGCCCAGGCGCCGGCGCAGACGGACTTCCGGATCGCGCTCGGCTCTGCCTCCTGAGGCGCCCGCTTGAGCACGCCGTGCGCAAATGTGGACATTGCAACGGTTATTTTGGCTCTCTTGATGACCGGTACTTGTTGTACCATTGCCTTTCACGCTCAGGCTTTGGATCGCAGTCTTCTGCTTGTAATCTGAAGTATGCTCGCGCTTGCAACGCCTTTCCGCGCTTGCCGCGCCGGCGCGGAGCCGCGCGCTGCCACTCACCGGACGGCGATGCACCTCGCGTCGAACCAGCGACAAGGCCGCTGGGTCCTTCCCGCGCGCGCCAGCACCGAACAGGTGGAGTCCTGAACACCTCAAATTCCCCTTTTTGTGCACTTGGGCTCACAGGCGCGCGGCGCTCGCCTGATTCGGCGATGGTACAAGCACGTACAACCGCGATTCAAAGAGCTACGGGCTTGCTGGGCCGACAACATGCTATGGTAGCTCTAGTGTAATCGCAATAGCCTGAACATGCCACTTCATCGGCAGTGTCGCGCTTGCTTACCGATTAGTCTGGCAAAGCGAAAATTGGTTTGCAGCACCAGCGCTGCAGCAGTGCAGCGGCTGGCTTGACGCATGCAGGTGTGAGGCTGAAGACATGCCTCTGCGAAGCCCATATCTGAAACATTCACTTTTTATTTGACTATAGGCACTGGGCAGCACCGGCCGCCCGGCGAAGAAGCAGGAGCTGCCGCTGGGCGTCGCTGGCGCGCTGGGCCTGGGCCTGCTGGCGGCGACTGTGATGAACACGTCGGTGGCGCAGGCAGATGCCGACCTCGCACTCGGTCAGCAGGTGTTTGAGGGCAACTGCGCAGCCTGCCACGCCGGCGGCGGCAATGTCATCATCGCAGACCACACGCTTGCCAAGGACGCGATCGAGAAATACTTGGACGGCGGCTACAACATCACAGCCATCACCTACCAGGCGCGCTGCTGGCCTGCGTAATGCTGCAGCCCGGCAACAGACTGTCCCTTTTTCCGTTTCTAAAACACAGTCTGGGTGCTGCTGCAGGTGACGAATGGCAAGGGCGCGATGCCTTCCTTTGCTGGCACCCTCGATGAGGATGAGATCGACTCTGTAGCCCAGTACGTGTACCAGCAGGCAGCCAAGGGCTGGTGAGCTGCGCGGATGACTTTGTTAGGATGGGGCCGCAAGGCGAGCACAGTGAGCGCTCCCCTGTAAAATGATTTCAAGCGCTATTGAGGCCACCAGCAGGCACACCACCAGCATGCGCATGGAGTGCTGCTGCAAGGATTGGCAAGGAGCCAGGACTGATGGCTACATGCTGTTATCGCAGCTTTCATTCACTTTATTTCAGCAGCGCCACACAGGCAACTACACACCTGCAAGCAGCCTAGGTGTGTCCCACAAAAAATAGTCCACCTCCGGCATTTCTACTAGTACTTCATTCTCAGAGTACAAACTTGTTGGCCAAAGCACACCAATGTTCTACAACACTGGCAGATTGCTGCTGAACAGCCTAGCAGCAGCTGTAGATTTGCAAGCACGACTCCCGACGAACTGAATGGCTCACCTTTCATTGCTACCAGGGCCACACTGCTTGCTGGGCCGCAAAGTCCTTGCACTTTTGTGTTTTTGCCAGTGAAGATGCCAGGAAGATGTGACCTTCAGTGAAAAAGGTCCTTTACTTCAACGCAGCAGCACCTTCACTGTGCAGCGAGGGTCATCCGCTCCCATGGCTGATTCTGCAAATCATATTTGTGCTCAGCAGATCTACTTGATGCCGTGTTTTACCTGCTGCAAGAAAAGCACGGGCTGAAAAACATGAAGACTTCACAATGTGGTGGGGAGTAGTGGAAGCGCGCCTCTGAGTTGCTTATTAGACGGCAGGTCGTAAGCATTGCCGTCGTCCGCGATGATGGCTACCTTCATGTAGATGAGTTGCCTGTCGAAGCTGTAGGACCCAATCAAGTAGGCCTCATTCAGGTAGGACCCTCTCAGGTAGGACGCACTCAGCCCTGCAGCACGCCTGATTTTCTCAGGCACAGTATCCTCTTGCTACGGCGAATCAAGAGGCTAGGTGGGGGATTGATGTCACAACAAACCAGATCACGGCGATTTGGGGTGCCGGTTTGAGCGAGAAACGCACGGCAGAGATCACCGGGGTACGCTTGCATGTCACACATCACCACGAAGCGTTTGATCTGACCGCCGCCAACTTCATAAGACACGAAAAACTCCCCTTCTTCTCAGTCATCGCCGCTTTGCTGCTGCTGAATTGAGCTCGAGATTTGTCGCGATTGTGAGACTTGCTCGAGATTGACCCTAGCCCTTTCCGCCGCTCGCAGGGTCGAAATAACGGCGGCGATGAAGTTGGATGTCTGCGACTTCACCTGCACGCTGCTGGGCGGCGCCAAGAAGCCAGATTTCCACGTTGGCGATTGCTTTCCTGTTCATGCCTCGAAGAATTCTCCCCCTGGCCTGCTTGAGAATTGCGCTTCTTCGTAGCTTTGGTCCATCTGGAGCTTGAGAAAAACTGGCCGTCACTAGTGCACTGAACTTAGGCAGTAGGGGGGATCACGGGGAGGCCATGCACCGGCTTTACGTGCAGAGGGTCTCATAGTTGCTGTCACCCTGGCTGTCCCTCTGCAAAGCTCTATCGATGCTCGACTCAGAGCATCAATTCTCGTCTAGTGAGCGTAGCTGTGCCATGCAGATGCTCGCCTAAGAGGCGCACTTGGGCGGATGCTCGCGCAAGCGGCAAGCTGGTTGCAGGACACCAGCGCTTGGCTGCCTGAACTCGTCGTTCGGGTTGGGCCAGTCCACCGCACTTCAGAGCCGGCTGTATGAACGTGTTTGTGCATTTGCGGTGCTGCAGATCCTGGCGGTGCGCCGGCAGCAAATAGAGCAGTCATTATTAAACGGGCGTGGCAGGGGCCGCCGATGGCACTACCCCGCCACTCCTGCATGCATAAGACCAGACGCCCTGCGGCCTGCCCGCAGAGGGGCGGGCCTCCAGGGCAGCCTGCGGCAGAACGCAGCGCACACACCCGCGTGTCTTCTCTCCCTAACAACTCTGCAGCGCGCCCGCCCGCCCGCGTGGGCCGGGCCGCATGCGGCACCCTGCCGCTTCACAGGCTAGCCGCCCTTCACTCTCATCTCGCGCCGTTCGAGACGGCGGCTGGCAGCCTACTGCCACTTCTGGGCGGTCAGCTCGGCCAGGTCGACCACGCGTTGGCTGCAGCACGCACAGCAGCCGCTCGTCAACCTCCTCCTTTTTCCCGCAAGGGGCGCTCTCGCTGCAGGACGCTCTTGGCATGCGACAGCGCTGCCCACAAGGCCAAGGCAGAGGCAGGGCGGCCAGTCTGGGATGACTCTTGCCATGCCCCTTTTGCAGCAGCCAAGGCAGGATCGGGGCAGGGGAAGCCAGGGCTCAAGTGCATCCAGAGGCGGGAGCTGAGGCAGCCGCCGACAGAGGAGAATCTAAAAGCTGAGGGGGAGCTGACCTGTAGCCCCACTCGTTGTCGTACCAGGCGACCACCTTGACCATGTCGTCGCCCATAACCATGGTGAGAGACGAGTCGATGGAGGTGGAGACGTCCGTGCAGCGGAAGTCGACGGACACCTGCGGCCGCCGACCGGCTTGTCAGTGACCCGGCAGTTTCATGGGCGGTTTGCCTCGCAAAGGAGGTGAGCTGATTGGGTGCTGCTGAGCCTGCGGCTCTTTGCCGCATGCGGCCGGTACTGCCGCTGCCAGGAGGCTGGCTAGCTGCAGCGGGAAGGGGCAGGCCGGGGGGGGGGGGGGGGCGCGCCAGGGGCTCGTCGGTCACAGCCAGGATGCCCTTCATCGGGCCCTTGGCGGCCTCCCGGAAGGCCTCGTTGACCTCCTCGGCGAACGTCTTCTTCTCGACCTGGATGACAAGGTCGACGATGGAGACGTTGGGCGTCGGCACGCGCAGCGCGATGCCTGGCAGTCACAGAAACAGGCGGGAACGTCAGTTACGCTCACCCGGTTTGAAATTTGGCGGGAACGTCAGTTTCCCGCCGTTCGAAATCTGGAAGGCGCGGCGTGTCCAGGCAAGGGGAGGCAGGGCCGAGGGCGAGTGGGAATGGCCGCTCACCGTTGAGCTTGCCCTTCAGCTTGGGCAGCACGAGCGCGACGGCCTTGGCGGCGCCGGTGGTCGTGGGGACGATGTTGAGGGCGGCGGCGCGCGCGCGGCGCAGGTCGCGGTGGGAGGCGTCCAGCAGCCGCTGGTCGCCGGTGTAGGAGTGCGTCGTCGTCATCGTGCCCTTGACGATGCCGAACTTCTCGTCCAGCACCTGCGTTTCGACGGACGGCTGCTCAGTGCGCATGCGGGAGGGCTGCATGCTGCTCGACACGAGTGACTGCGGCTGAGGCTGAGCGAGAATGCCGGCGCATGGCTGGGAGGGCAAAGACAGGAGCGCGAGATGGAAACGAGGAAGCGGCAGTTACACTCGTCGACGCGTTTGAAAAGCGGCGGGAAAGGGGCGCCGACCTTGACGAAGGGCGCGAGGCAGTTGGTGGTGCAGGAGGCGTTGGAGATGATGTCGTCGGACGGCTGGTAGTCGCCGTCGTTGACGCCAACCACGTAGGTCGGGATGTCGGAGCCCTTGGCGGGCGCCGTGATCAGCACCTTCTTGGCGCCGGCCTGCAGGTGCTTGCCCGCGCCCTCGCGGTTCAGGAAGACACCGGTGCCCTCGATGACCAGGTCAATCTCCTGCGGGGGCGGCGCAAGACCGGTCTCAGGCGAGCGCCTTGGCGGTTTTGGCGGGAACAGCAGTTACGCAGACAACGTTCCCGTTCGGATGCGGGACAAGGAGGCGGACCTCATCCTTCCAGGGCAGCTGCAGCGGGTCGCGGCTGGACACGATGCGGATGCTCTTGCCGTTGACGCTGATGTGGGTGTCATCGACGACCCTGCAGCAGGGGGCAGGCTCAGACCTCTGATGTTCCAGCCAACCCTTGGTCAACGCCCTCACAGAAGGGAGGAAGCGCACTTGACGTCGGCGTCAAACTTGCCGAGCGTCGAGTCGTACTTCAGCAGGTGGGAGGCCTGCTTGACACCGCCAGAGTCGTTGATCACGGTCACCTCCAGCAGGCTGTTCTCGCGGCCCTCCACGCAGCGCAGGAAGTTGCGGCCTGCAGAGCAGCCGGTGCCCGGTTTCAGCTGCGTCCAGCGACACAGCGAGATGTGGTTGCGTCCGCATGCGACAGAGGCAAGAGAGGTACGCACCAATGCGACCAAAGCCGTTGATGGCGACCTTGAGCTTCTTCTGGGCAGTCGTCACCACGCGGGCGCCGCGCGCGCTCTGCAGGGACGCAGATCTCGATCGGTTCCCGCTCCCTAGCTCGCAGGCGTCCCGCGACAGCCCTTCCGGTTCCGGCGAGAACGGGCGGCGGCTGTGGCATGCGGACGGCTTACGCTGGCGGTCTGCGCGGAGACGGCGGACGCGAAGCCCTGGGTGCGGGGAGCAAAGGGCAGGCCGGAGGTCGCCTTCAGGCCGGTGAAGTCGGCGATCGCGGCCTGCGGGCGCCGGGATGCGATCAGGCTCGTCGCCAGCCACAGATACTTGCTGCCCGCGCCGGCGCCGATACCCCGCCGCGCGCCGCGCTCCGGTCGCGCCATGCCGCAATCTACAGGTCTGTCTCGATGCCTGGGCACTTCTGGCGTCCCGGTGTCGGCTGGCGGCGCGGAACCGAGCAGCAAGTGAGCAGGCAGGCATGGCAGCTCGCATTGCCGACTGCCCGGGGGCTTCCAGGTAAAGCACAGTGGATCCAGCGATGCAGTACCGACAGTCGAGGGTGGCTGCAGGACGCGAAGCGGGCTGTGTGCAGCCGGGACCCCGGGGATAGCACGATGCGGTAATAGGGAGCGCACCACCGGGGCGGCGCGCCGGGGCGCGGCCACCGCGGGCCGGGAGCCAATCATGGCGGGCGTCTGCAGGTTGAGGGCCATCGTGCTGCTGCGTTCTGGCCTCTCGCGGCGCTCGAGCTGGGAATGATCCGCAAGGTTGTCATCTGTGGCTATCCACCATCGTCGTCACCATCGTGTTGTTTCAGCCCGTTGTCAGGCCTCGCTGCGCCTTTGGGCGGCAAGTGGGCATTATCAGTGCTCGCTGGCCGTCAGACCGAGCCTGGAGCACCTGATTCGAGTCTACAGATCCCGACTCCAGCTCAGTTGAAGGATTTCGGCCCTGCCCACTCTGGTTCATAGCTGTGTGCAGCGATGCCGCCAAAGGCGACCGCCCCGCCCGCCAAGGTTGGGATTTCCCTGTGGTTTTTTGCGGTACCCCTCGCCATCAAAGTTGGATGCCAGCACGCCGGGCCCCCGTGAGTCGGCTGTGCTGCAGGCGGAGAGAAAGGCAAAGGGCAAGGAGGAGGCGCTGAGCCCCGAGCAGGCCGTCAAAAAGCTGACGGACGAGCTCAAGGCGCGCGTGGCGCAGCTGGAGGCCGAGAAGCGCGCCGCGGACGACGCGCGCAACTTTGCGCAGCTGGAGCGGGTGCGCGCTGTGCTCGATGCCGGCCGCCCAGGGTCACAGCGCGGCGCAGGCGCTCGCGGGCCGTGCCATCTTGCCATCTAAAACGCTGGGGCGCGCCCGCAGGACAAGCTGAACGCGCTCTGGGACGCGACTCGCGCCGAAGTCGCGCGCCTGCAGGCCGAGCTGCGCGCGCGCGACCGCGCCGCGGAGGAGGCGGCCGACGGCCACCGCGAGGAGGTCAAGGTGCGGCACCGCCGCCCCGCTCACCTGTGCGCCGGGCCAGTGCTGAGCGGCGGCGGCGCCGGCGCAGGTGTTCAAGCAGAAGGTCAAGCACCTGCTGTACCAGCACCAGCACGACCTGGCGGCGCTCAAGGCGGACGGCGAGGCGGCCTGCCAGCAGGCGGAGCGGTCCTGCCAGGCGCAGCTGGCCGCACTGACCGACGAGCGCGAGGCGCTCAAGCAGCAGCTGCGGCAGCAGCAGGAGGGCGCCGAGAGCGTGCTGCTGGCGGCGCGGCAGGAGGCGGCGGCCGAGCTGAGCCAGCTGCGGGCCGAGGCGGCGGCGACGGCGGAGCAGCAGGCTGCGGATTACGCTGCGAGACTCGAGGCTGCCAGATCCCAGGCGGCAGCGCAGGCGGCAGCACAGGCGGCTGCAGCGCAGGAAGCCTCCGACAGACACTCCCAGGTGCTGTGGACCGCAAGACTCCTTGCCAGGCACTGCGCAGCTGCTGGCACCTCCCTCACGCAGCACCGACCGCGCTGCTCGGGGCAGGCGCTGGCGAAGGAGCACGAGCGGGCGCTGGAGGCGCTGCGCCGCCACTTTGCAAGCGTAACTGCCGCCGCGCTCGACCAGGCGGCCGGCCTGCGGGCGCAGCTGGCCGCACTCGCGCAGCAGGAGGCGGCCGCAGTGGCGCTCGCCAAGGAGCTGGGCCAGCAGAACAAGGCGCTGGTGGAGCCGCTGGCGCAGGTGGCCTGCCTGCCGGCTTGCTGACTGTAGCAGCTGACTG
>BHFV01000140.1:0-43948 GCA_003568905.1 Trebouxiophyceae sp. KSI-1 | reverse complement strand
GGGGGGGGGGGGGGGGTTCACCTCTCAGTCAGGCCAAAGCCGGGCATGTCGTGCGTAGTCACGCAAGCGGCCAGGCTGGCAGCCAGCCTGTCGTGCACGCGCCCCCAGGAGGCGGTGTTGGCGCCGAAACCGTGGAAGCAGTGCAGCGCCGCGGCCGGCGGCACGCCGCCCGGCGGCCGGCGGGCCTTGTAGTGGACGGTTACGCCGTTGAGGGTCGCGAATCGGGAGTCCGCATCGGCCAGCTCGCTCTCGTGCAGCATCGCGTCCTGTGGCGACGAATTGCCGGTTAGGGTTTTGAATTAGGGTCTCTGTAGGGTTCCAGGGCGGCTGCAGACAGCTCCGCCCCGCTGGAGCGGAGCCCCGAGGCGAAATCGTGTTGTCTGGATGGAATTTCTTGTTTTTTGGACTCGTGCATGTGTTTCACTGGATATGGGATGTGGGGCTCGATTGGCGCTGTCGACACTCGCACATTCTCCTTCTCGTTCCCTTTCTTGCTCCGAGACCCTAAACCCTAAACCCTAAAACAGGAGCACTGTGCATGCGCCTGAGGCCGTCTTGCTCGCAGGGGGAGCAGGGTTTAGGGTTTAGTGGGTTTAGGGTTTAGGATTAGGCTAGCCTAGGGTTTAGGGTTCAGGGGCCCGCAGGGACTCAGGCCGGCATACGGCACGGTCCCCGGCAGCAGAGCGGCGGGTGCTGGGAAAGGGGAGGGGGGGTGGGTGCTGGAGGCGCACCGCCCAGTGGCGCTCCAGCAGCAACATGCGGCAGAGCGCCACCCAGACGGCGTACGCCAGCGCCACGCCGGCGGCATACCAGAGGCTGACGCGCCGCGGGCGGGTGGCCGCGTACAGCGCCGCACAGATCAGGGCCGGGATGCCCCAGGCGGCGACATTCTGCGGCGGACGTCGAGGTTTTAGGGCCGCCTGAAATCCTGGAAGCAGTCGGTTCAGGCTCCAGACGGCTGCACGCTCTGCGCGGCCTGTGGCTGAGATGGAGGGGTGTGAGGCGAGGGGGGGAGGGAGGGGGGGGGACTCGCGTCGAGGAGCGACAGCTGCGGCCGAAAGTCCAGCTTCTGGCGCTTCTGGCGCAGGCTAGAGGCTGCTTCTTGGTCGGGCGCGGGGCCGTCCTGGGGCAGCTCCATGGCAGAGGCGGCCACCGCCTGCAGCATGACGGCGAGTGTTTGATTGGGAAAGGCCAGGTGCCCAGCAACCAGCGGCTGCTCGCAGCAGGGCCGTTGGGAGAGCCGCACCTCTGCCACGATGACGGCCGGGTTCCTGCCCGGGTGCGCCGCCGCGGCGCCGCCGCTGGCGAGGCGCTCGACGGCCGCGCTGAGGCGGCGGGGCACCAGGTCCCGCAGCGACCAGCCGGCCCACCTGGCAGCCCCCGGCAGCTCGTGCAGCCCTGCAGGCCGCCGCGTCTACGTCGGCGCCGTGGCAGCGAGGCGTGGACGCTGGCAGCTGAGCAGAGAGGCGCTCACTCTGCTGGGAGGGCGTCCGCCGTGCGATGCCATTGGGCGCCGCCTGCCCTCGCTGCCTGCATGCGCCTCGCTTGCTCGATAAGACTTGCTGCATTGACTGCAGCAGTGAGTGCCCATTATGCTTAGGCAGGCAGGCGAGGCACACCTCAGCGCCGCATTCGCGGCGGACATCGTCCGGCCGGCTCACTCTCTTTCGGCGTGCCAGCCGATCAGGACGACATTGGCTCTGCTCGGCTCCCCGAAGAAGTAAGGACAACCGTGTCGCCTCAGTGCGGACCAAAGGCAGAATAGATTCGGCCCGGCATGCAGCGCGAGATGCACGCGGATCCGCTTGCAGCGGACGAGCTAGGCCAATTGGCCAAAAGTTTAGGATAGTGAGCGCCAGGGATGCCCCTGTCTGCTGGATCAAATGCTGGATCAAATGTCTGCTGGATCAAATGTCCAGCAGACATTAAAGGGGGTTGGGTTGGACTTCATCCCAAGCACCAAGCCCATGCCGCAGACTTGCGACGCGCCCGAGCGTCCTCAACCGGGATCTCTACCGCAATGCAATGCCGACGCACCGGCAAATTCGGGTGGGCTCAATCCCTTTCTTCAGCTGGTCATTTCTGCAAGCTCAGTTGGTGAGACTCTCGGCCGCCCTTTCGGCAGCCGGACAGCGGCACGGCCTTCGATCAGGCAGTTGAACTGACCACTGTGGTCGCCCGCCTAGAGATTGGGAGGAATCTAGTTGGGTCCATGGTTTGGTAGCCAGCACACCAACTATGCTGCCTGGCTGGCAAGCGCTGCTCATGTGCCTGCCCTGCGGAAGCCGCAAGATGATCCTGCCCGGGCTTGCAAGGAGGAGCCCGCCTTTTGCGCCAGGCTGAGGGTGGCAGAGCCACACTGCTGGCCGTGAGCAGTGAGCAGGCGGGTGTGAGCTCGCTGATGAACAACTCTCATTTGAGATCAGCGTGGGGCTCAGAGATGAACAGGCGGCTGGACTGCTGCTGACTGAGGCTGTAGCAGACGCCTGGGGCACCCTGTACGCCAGAGCGTCACACCGGCCAGCAGCTCCTTTTCATCCCAGTTTGAGCGGACCTGATCACCCTAGAGCAGCAAACGCGAGCGCGCGTGCGCAGGCTGCAGAACGGGGCGCACGCGAATCTGTCGTCATGGCCAACTTCCGATCCGGTTGGTGGCCGTCATGCGATGACCCGCAAGTTCGCGACCCGCGTCTTCTGGAGCCGCGCACATATTCCTGCGTGGACCGGGCTCCCTCTCGCCCGCCGGCTGTGAGGTCGAGCGTCGGGCTCGAACAGGCAGACGCTGTTGCGGAAACCACCGGGGCCGCCGTATCGTCACCGACACCGCCACGGACGCTGCCCCATGCATGTGCCAGCAAACAAGCAGCCCCTACGTCGGCACTCCGACGGCACCAGGCGCCAAACTGGTGCGGGACGCGGGTGATGATGATGGAATGCCCAAATTTGGCGCTCGGAGCCTTCAAATGCTCCGCAAATGCTCCGCACCTGCATGCGCATTGCGCCACAGTTCTCCAGAATTTGATCGCTCCTCGCACATTGTGCAGCGTGGAGCTTGATCTGCGCCCGTCTGCGCCCCCGACTCTCCGTCCGCTACCAGAGCGCGTGCCGCTGGCGAGGTGCGCATCCCGGCGCAGCCGTCCTCCGCCCTGCCCTGCTGCGGTCCCACCGGTACGCTATCCGCGTGTGAAAGCGCTTTGGTCTGGAAAGAGTTGCTGGCCGCGCGGCATCGCTTGCCCTGGCCGCGCGGCGCCGCCCCAATATCCGCTCATCGCCCCATACTAGCCCGGCACGCGGCGGTCCAGCGCCGCCCCGCGATCAACCATGCCAAGGCATGGCAAGCAGTGCCTTCAGATTCCTTGCTGCGCATCGAGATGCGGCGAGCCGCCATCCGTCATGGCGGTTTGCTTCATATCAACGCGTTGCATCTCTGTGAGAGACCCCAGGGCCGTGCGAGATGTCCTCGAAAAAACGTGTATGATATGCGAATGCTAGAAAAGGCAGCTGCTGCTCGCGGATGACGCCCCACGGCCGCCTGTCTTGACCGATGGTGACTTTTCTTCGCCCACCAACAAAGCATGTTGGTTGTGTTCCTGTGCTGCAGGAGCCAGCTGGCGGCACAGCGATGAAGGGCGGCCGCCCCCTCTTCGCTTTTCCGGCCCTGCTCGGCATACTGCTTTCGGCTGGCCGGGGAAACGGACAGGTAAATCAACAATCCTCGCAGCAAACTTGCCGCCGAAGGTGCAGCAGGTAGAGAGAGAGATACTGATGAGCTGTGCTTGTTGGCTTTTCCAGGTTCCAGCGCCGCCACCGCCTCCCCCCAGTAAGCCACAGCTGCAGGTCCTGCCAAGCCCCATACGGGACCAGATGCCCTCTTACTTGTGCCGACAGCTTGATTTGTTGCGCACAGACGAAATCGGCGCAGGGGCGGCTGCTGGAACCTACTATGAGCAAATTTGTCCTCCAGGCGCCATCATCACAGCCTTCACGCTCCACAGTGGTCCCCTGTAGGGACCGCCTTCCGCATTAAACGAGAAAATGAGCAAGCATCATGTTCTCAACGCCAAAGCCAAAGCCATGCATGAGCTTATGCGGCTGAGGGGGGATTTTCCTGCTCCTTGCAGAAGAAGGCCGGCAGATGGCCAAGAGTTCTATTATCTGGGCCACATCGAAGCTGTTTGCAGCGATGGTACGCAGCTTTCCGGCGGCGCTATCATACCTAATGGTGTACAACAAACGGTTACTTCCGAAACCGGCTTCTCGGGCCCATACACCATACACACCTGCGCCTCCAGCAACGACTGCGTTCCTGTGCTGTCTATCATCGGAAGCGGCAATGCGGGCGTCATGATGGGCACCGGTACTGGGTATTACTCCACTGCCAGTATGCCATGTCCCTATCTTGATCTGGGCCCTTATACCGTCGTTGGGTTTGGCGGCGGCTATGACGTTGTCAACAGAAACATTTTCTTCATCACCAATGAGCCTCCCAGCCCGCCGCCGCCAAGTCCGCCACCGCCAACACCGCCGCCACCCTACGGTCCGCCCCGAGAAAACCGATCCTCCTGTCCTGAGGGCAGACATGCCCTGGTCCTTGCTTCACAAGAGCTGAGCCCAGGATGCCATGTTGGGCGCAGACCCCAGCTCGCAAAACCAGCAGGGCGCCGGGAGCCCGACCGGCGGCAGCCCCTTCTCGCAGACATGCCCCAGCGGCTCGTTCATCACCTCCATCACGCTCAGCGGCGGCAGCGGCTTGAACCCCTCTGGGACGGCCTGGAACGACTATGTTGGCATCATCCAGGCGACCTGCAACGACGCCGCCGCCACCCAGCTTTCGGGCGGGTCGACATCCATGAATGGGGACAATCCGCCGACCATCACCTCTGCGACCGGCTTCACGGGCGCCGCAGTCAGCGGCTACGCCAGCAGCTCGGATGTGGTCTCTCAGCTGTCAATCACAGACGGCCAGATGACCATCACCCAGGGCGGGACCAACGGCTTTGCCGCCAACAACCAGCAGCCCTTCCAGCTCAACTTTTACGGGCAAGTTTTGAACGGTTTTGGCGGCCGGAGCGGCTACGTGGACGACCAAGTGTACTTCACCGGCATCCTGCCTCCTGGCGGTCCGCCTCCGCTGCTCGCCATGCCTGGGAAGCCCGATTTGGCCTCAGTCCGTCGCTGGCCGTGCTCGGAAGCGGGAATTTGCCTTCTCCCTCCGCGCTGCAGCGCAGCCGTGCCTGGCGGCTGGCGTGCCGCTGCTTGATAATTAGTCGTTGAAGAAGGCCGTGTCGCTTGCAGGGCCCAGCCCGCAGGAACAGCTGGGCGCTGGGAACGCAGCTGGTGGCGGCAGCCCCTACTCGCAGACATGCCCCTCCGGCTCGTTCATCACCTCCATCACGCTCAACGGCGGCAGCGGCCTGAACCCCTCTGGGACGGCCTGGAACCACTACGTCGGCGTCATACAGGCGACCTGCAACGACGCCGCCGCCACCCAGCTTTCGGGCGGGTCGACATCCATGAATGGGGACACTCCGCAGACCATCGCATCGCCCACCGGCTTCACGGGCGCAGCAGTCAGCGGCTACGCCAACAGCTCAGATGTGGTTTCCCAGCTGTCGATCACCAACGGCCAGACGACCATCACCCAGGGCGGGACGCACGGCTTCTTTACCGACAAACAGCAGCAGCCCTTCACCCTTAACTTTGGCTCAGCGCTCCTGAACGGCTTTGGCGGCCGGAGCGGCTACGTTGATGACGAAGTGTACTTCACCGCGACACCGCCGCCGCCCAGCCCGCCGCCGCCGCCGCCGCCCTATGGCGGTGTGCCTCGACGCCTTCTGCCGGCCCTGCCAGCCCTGATCCGCCTGACAGCGCATCCTGGCTCCCGGCCGTTCCTAAAGATCATCGATTCCTTCTGTCGCGTTTGCAGGGCCGCAACAAGGCGCGGGAGGGCCCGGCGGCGATCCGTTCTCGCAGAGCTGCCCAAGCGGCGCCTTCATCACGTCCATCACTCTGCAGGGCGGCAGCGCACAAGGCAATGATTATGTCGGCGTAATCTCTGCCATCTGTAGCGACGGCAGCCAGCTCTCGGGTGGGTCGACGGCGGTGTCTGGGGACACCCCGCAGACCATCACCTCTGCGACCGGCTTCACGGGCGCCGCAGTCAGCGGCTACGCCCTCAGCTCAGATGTGGTCTCCCAGCTGTCGATCACCAACGGCCAGACGACCATCACCCAGGGCGGGACGCACTGCTTCCTTTCCGGCAACCAGCAGCTCCAGCAGCAGCCCTTCACTCTCAACTTTGGCAGCCTGGTGCTCAACGGCTTTGGCGGGCGCAGCGGCTGGGTGGATGATAACATCTACTTCACCGCCATAACGGCCCCCTTCCCCCCTCCTCCTCCCCCGCCGTTGCCGGTGCGTTTCACCCCCTGCTGCCCAAAACACAACGGCTGCGAGCTGTCCTGCCCGGAAGCGTGCCTGACGCAGTGCCACAGCATGTGTTCTGAGGAGGGTCTGCCAGCTAGTCTGAACGTTTGAACGCTCGCCATAGCCAGCTCTGCTCGCTCGTCTGCAGGCACCTGCACCAGCGCCGCAAGTGCCGCCGCCGCCGCCACACAAGCCGCCGCCTCCGCCGCACAAGCCGCCGCCGCCGCCTCACTCGCCGCCCCCGCCTCGCGTGCCGATTGGGCCCCCTGCTCCGGCACCGCAGCGCCTGCCGACGTTGCCGGGCGCTCCTGTGCCGAGCAGCCAGCCCGCCATGGTGCGCTCGCTCTTGGCTCGGCTTGCCTCACAGCTCAGGCTGCTTGCCTCCTCACAGGCCCTGTCTGTCCTTTCGGAAACTAGACAGCATCGCTTGGCTTGCTGGCGCACAGGGCCTCAAGCGCATGGCTCCAATGCATGCCCCACTGCCGCCTACGCAGGCGCCAGCACCGCACTCGAATGGCCCTGCGCTGGCACCACAGAGCCTGCCGACGCTGCCGGGCGCTCCTGTGCCGCCAAACGGCCTGCCCAAGGTGCGTCTTGAAGAATCTTTTCATCCTTAGCAGGACAGTACTCCTCAGCCAGTACACATTGGCTAGCAGGGATTATCTGATTCCTCATCAGACCACATGACGATAAGCTGCTGCCCACAAGCACAACCTGCTGCCGCCTCTGCAGGCGCCAGCGCCGCAACCGAGCGCTCCTGTGCCAGCACCTCCGAGTGTTCCTAGGCCGAGCACCCCGCCCAAGGTGCGCTCGCCTTGCGGCATGCCAGACAGCATGTCTGCTGCGGTCCAACAGCCAGGCGTCTGTTCTGAAGCGCTTGCTTGCTGGTGGTCCGGTCATGCCAACCTGCTACTGCTGGTTCCTTCTTTGCAGGCCTCTGCGCCGGCGCCTCTGCCTTCGGGGCCTCTGGCGCCTCCTCAGTCGCTGCCGCCGCCGCCTCGCGCGCTGCCGCCAACGAGGGCGCCTGCGCCATCCCCGCAGAGCTTGCCAACGCTTCCAGGCGTTCCCGTGCCGAGCGGCCTGCCAAGCAAGGTGCGCTTGCTGGCACCTTGACTTTCCCAGCTCTGCTGGTTTTTGCGCTCCACAGGGCCCGAATGGTCCCTGCTTTTCCATCCTGTCTAGGTTGCCCTCCACATTGAGCACCCCGCTTGCGTCCATCGTTCTGCTTGAAATCGCGCCTTTTGAAGTGCCACGCGTTGACAAATGGCACACAACCGCCATCCTCTGCAGGCGCCAGCGCCCCAGCAGCGCAGCCCTGCTCCTGCGCCGCAGAGCTTGCCAACACTGCCGGGCGCTCCCGTGCCGAGTGGCCTGCCCAAGGTGTGCTCGCTGGGGATCTTGGCTTGCCTTGCAGCAAAGCCTGACTGTGGTTAGAATCCAGGCCATGTCCGCCTTTCTCTGCAACGCGGTATTCTACGCCCTGTTTCTGCACTTGGCGCACTGCTCAGCTCTGAAGGACGGCCTGCCGACACCTGTGCAGGCGCCAGCGCCACAGCTTGGCAGCCCTGCGCCCACTCCGCTGCAGAGCTTGCCCACGCTGCCGGGAGCTCCGGTGCCGAGTGGCACAAGCCAGGTGGGCTTGCTGGTGCCTCGACTTGCCTCGAAGCAGGCCAGAAAGCCTGTCTGCGACCCTCATTGTCAATTCCATTTCAGAAGGTTGATAGCCTGTTGTGCTGCTGATCTGCGCCTGTCCAATCTGCCGCTGCTGTTGGCTTGCTTTGCAGGCAACCGCGCCCGCGCCGGTGCCTTTGAGGCCTCCGCCGCCGCCACACAAGCCACCGCCGCCTCCTCGCTCGCCACCGCCGCCACCTCACTCGCCGCCCCCGCCGCCGCGCGTGCCGCCCCCCATGGGCGGGCCTGCGCAGGCACCGCTGGGCGGATCCCTGCTGTCGCCCGCCCCGAGCAGTGGCTCGCCCAAGGTGCGGTCGGGGGCCTCACCAGTGCAAACTTTCAGTGAAAGGCCATTTTGCCACATGCGTGAAATTGCGACTGCCCACGCATGCGCAGGCGGGCCCGCCACAGCAAAACGGCCCAGCCGCGGCCCTGGTGAACAGCCTCCTGCTGCCGTCTGGTCCTGCGCCGAGCATCACACCCAAGGTCTGCTCTTCGGCCTTCCTTACTTGCTGCCAGCGCACACAGCCTGTGTGTGCCATAAGACCACGACATTTTTCAGCGTGGCACTCCTCGGCTCATTCTGCGGGGGCTGCAGTTTGGAATGCCTTGCATGGTGTGCCGTTGCCTGCGCAGGCGTCGCCACCGCCGCCCGCCAGTCCCGCTCCGGCGCCTCTGCGGAGCTTTCCGCCACCGCCGCCAGGCAGCCTGCCCATGGTGCGCCAAAGTGGCCTTGTTGGCGCATGCGCTGCTCACTCGGCATTCGCTTGCAACACGCCTCACCTGCTGCTGCCTGTGCAGGCGCCACCACCGCAGGCGAGCAGCCCTGCACTGACGCCGCCCAAGAGCTCGCCGCCGCCGCCGAGCACCCTGGCGCCCACAATCAGTGCTTCAGCTCCAGCACGTGCCGCGCCGCCGCCGCTGAGCAGCCAGCCGCAGTTCCAGAGCAAGCTGCTGGTCCAGGCTGGCTTGTCCAGCCCGCCGCCGCCGGCCATCCCGCCTCCGCCGGCCAGTCCCCCGCCGGCGCTCAGCCCGCCGCCGCCCGTGCCGACGCAGTCGCCTCCTCCTGCGGTGCGCCTGTGAACTGCCGCTGCTTGCCCACGAGTGCGAGTTGACCGCACCTACTTGCTCAGCTCGATGCGGCATGCCAGGCAGCACTCCAGATACTGACCAGGAGGGCCTCGACCAGTCCAGTGCAACCCCGCTGAATGCTGGCTGTGCTTTTCGGCTTGCGGCTGCCATACCCAAGCTGTGTGTCGTCCGTGCAGGCGTCCCCGCCTCCGCTGGCCAGCCCGCCGCCGCCAGTGCCGACGCAGTCCCCTCCAGCGGTGCGGCTGCTGCTGGCCTCTGTTCTTGCTTGTCCGGCTCGATGCCAGCCTGCACGCTTGGTATTATCCAACAGCACTCAACCCTGTCAGCTTCTTCATCCTCAGCTTGTTGCTGTAATGCATTGCCCTGTGTGCTGAGAGTGGACTTCTGCCGTCTCTGCAGGCATCACCCCCGCCAGCAGCGAGCAGCCCGCCGCCGCCTGTGCCGACGCAGTCGCCTCCTGCGGTGCGCTGGCTACAGCTCCTATCCCTGATCCATGCTTGCCTGGTTGCAATCGGAACTGTTCTGTGAACCTGCACGTCTGGCACTTCTCCTTGAGGGAGATTTGCTGCGCTTCCCTGCCTGCAGCCTCCTAAAGGGGCCTGCTGCCGTACGTGCAGGCATCCCCACCGCCGCCGGCCAGCCCACCGCCGCCTGTGCCGGCGCAATCGCCTCCAGCCGTGCGCTTGCCTGCCTCCTGCTTGCGCTGCCTGGCTTGCAAGTGTGCGCCGGGCAGCATGCCGGCACATCACTCTCTGCACCGCGTTACGGTGGGAGCGCTGCCCCGTGCACGACGAACCACTTCTCTGGCCTTCTTGACTGTGCCTGTGCCACTGCCAATGCAGGCGTCCCCCCCACCGCCCAGCCAGCCGCCACCCAGCCCCCCGCCGCCTGAGGTGCGCTCCATGCCGATGCCTTCAGCACCAGCTGCCTGCCACGTCTCAGCCGTTTTATTCGACTCCGTTGATTGCCTCAATCATGGCACGTGTTGCAGCTGCTTCTGCAACCTGGCGTCTCTTTTTGCTCGGTGTTAAATGTCAGTGCTGCTGCTCATGCAGGCCTCCCCCCCGCCACCCAGCCCGCCGCCGCCCAGCCCGCCGCCGCCTGTGGTGTGCTCCCTGCCCTCCTCTCCTGCGGCAGCATGCCATGCACTGACAGCCATTTTGCTGGATCCTTTGCAGCTTGTCATGGGCTGCAAACCCCGCATCTGTCTGGCCTCACTGCTCAACGCTCACGGACAGTGCTGTTGCTCATGCAGGCCTCTCCCCCGCCGCCTAGCCCGCCGCCGCCCAGCCCGCCGCCGCCTGTGGTGCGTCTTCCCCTGTCCGTTTGCATCCATCACAGGCCGACATCAGGATGCCATATGCATTGCTATCTGTTAACAAATGCTAAATACTAGGCATCATGGCGTTCCTTTGACTTGAGACGTTCGACTTGCCGCTTGTGCAGGTCTCTCCGCCGCCGCCGCAAGTCGCCGCCGCATCCCCGTCCCCGCTGGGCTAGAGGGCAGAGCAGTTGATTATGCTCTCTGAACTTGTTGCTTCCTTCGGCTGATCAGAATGTTCTGCCGTGTCGCTGCCATCAGCTGGCCGCAAACTTTGAAACTTCCAGGTTGGCTCCTGGCCGACTTTAAACAACAGTCGGCCGCACCGCACCGCACCGCAAACAGGCGAGCATTCTACTTTTTTCATGCAGACAATCTTTAACCGCAAACAGCCTTTGACCGCCCGCAACACCGCCAAGGTAGGGACGGGCATGCGGAAATCGCACTGTCGAGAACAGGGCTTTACGCACGCGTGAGCGGCGTATATGGACTGCAAAGTTGTGCTCTTGGGCCAAGAAGGTGCCGGTGCGTGCTCTCGCCCCCGTTTCCCCGGAGTCGCCACAAACTCAACACTTGCCATGTGCTAGCCGCCACAGTGAGTGCCGTTTGGTAGCGTACAAGACTTTGTATCGCACCAGCATACATGGCTCTGTATTGGATCAGTGCATCAGTGGAGCCTGGCGTCAAGGGGGGAGGAGACGTTAAGAGCAAAGTGCTTTCCTCCTTTCAGGCAAGTCTTCCCTCGTCGACCGCTTTGTCAACAACCGCTTCGATGGCAAAGCAGCGATCGCCACGGTCGGCGCCTCCTATGCAGCGAAACGAGTGCGTTTCCTCCCTGGTTCGCCGGCTGCACCAAGCCCAACACCTCAGCGCAACGACCGGACCACTTCGAGTGGCTGCTGCAGGTCAAGACGGCGGAAGCTGATGTCGTCGTGAGCCTGTGGGACACCGCCGGAGCAGAGCGCTTCGAGAGCCTCAGCCGGCTGTACTATTCCGGCGCGCAGGCGGCGCTCATCTGCGTGGACCCAACCAACGCCTCGTCGTTCCCCAAGCTGCAATTTTGGGCACGTGTCTCCCACACCCGCCTGTGTGGCAGCAGCAGCACCCAAGCGCGGACCCGAGACGCAGCCGGCACCTGTGCTCGCAGGTCAGGGAGCTTCAGGAGCACCAGCCAGGCTGTCTCTGCTTCATCGTCCTCACAAAGTGTGACATGCTGGAGATCCCCCCGGCGGAGCTGCCGCCGCTGGCAGCCGCCACGCCTCCTGGCAGCCCTCGGACTGGCGACAAGTCGGGGGAGCGCGAGAGGGGCGGCCAGAGCGGCACGGACAGCCCCGCCATCCCTGCGGTGTATGCCAGGCGCGGGCCTGAGGAGGAGCCTGCCGGGGCGGGCCAGGACACTCCACGCGACCAAGGCGAGCCCTTTCAGCGACGTGCTTCAGCAGCGTTGCAGGCTGCTAGGACGCCCGACAGCTTGCCGCTGTCCATCTCAGTGCCGCGCCTTCGATGCTCTGCAGGAGGAGCGCAGCCGCCGCCGCCGTCGCCCAGGAAGCCCAAGCTGGTCAGCGACGCGCAGATCCGGGCGCTGGCCGCCTCGGTCGGCGCAAAGATCGCGGCCACGTCGGCGCAGACGGGGCAGGGCGTGCGCGAGCTGTTCCAGATGGTGGCGGCCGACCTGGCGGAGCACCGCGGAGGGGAGGCGCCGTCCGGAGACTCGCCGGCAGGCAGCCCCACGCCGCAGCCCACGCCGCGGCTGACGCGCGCGCCCAGCAGTCTGGCCAGCAGCCGAGGCGAGGCGCCGGTGCAGCTCAGCCGGCAGGGCACACACGGGCGGCAGGCGAGCGGCTGCTGCGGCGGCTGAAGTGCGCAGGAGAGCGGCCGCTGCTTTTTGGGACTGATGAGTGGTGCAGGCCGGTGAGGGCCTGACTGCACGTGAGGCAGCAATGTCGCCACTGCAGTATGCAGGAGGGCAGGCAGTTTTGGCCTCTTTCTCCTGTTTAATCAGCCGTTTTTGGCCCTTGAGGCTGCAGCATGGTTGGGCTGGAACGCCCGATAGCACTCGGACGGCCACCTGCTGATTTTGCCGCTGTGCGTTGCTTGTTCTCCCTAGAGCCAGCTCGGAACGCATAGAACAGGTCCCTGTGGAGCGTTTGCCTGCCCATGTGTGCCTGGGCCAATGCTGCCCTCTGAGCGGCCTCCTCCAGCCACGCTTCCTGGAAGCAAACTGTGTGTTAACTGAGACTGCTGTGTGGCTCGTCATCAGTCACCAGACAGCAGAGCAACCCTTCCAGTGGCCAATGAAGCGTCAGGCGTCGAGATTAAAATCCATTTCAAATCTACTTACACCCACAGAGACGGGTGCGCTGATCATGCAGGCGCCTCTACGGGAGCCGCAGCCCCACGCCCGCACACACACATTCACATGCACGCCTCGCGCCGCACGTCTGCCTCAAGCGACGCCTCAGCGGCACATCGCTTGTGCTGTGGACCAATCGCACCAACGTCAGGCTGCCGCCGAGACGGTGGGTTGCTTTTTCCGCTGTCCGATTGGCCCGCCAGGCCTAACCCCAAATATGCACGACATCTGCTTGCAAGACCGACTGCTACCACCCAGCATGGCGTTATTAGAAGGACATTGATAAAAGCGCGCCCAGACACAACGAAGAAGACTCGGTGTTGGTCAAACACATGCTCATGTCACTTTCTGAATGCGCTTGCAGACTGGAAGAAAGACGGTGAGCAAGCGAGAAGCACTGATCGGACTGCTACCGCTTCTTCACGCCCTGGCTGTGCCGAAGGCGACCTGGGCTGCCCTGCTGCGCAGCAAGGCCTCCGACCGCCCCTGCACGCTGACGTTCTTCAATAAAACGGTGAGCTCCCCTCTCTTCCGGTATCCAGCCCATGTGTGTGTGCTGAGCTTTGCGCCTCAAGGCAGTCCCCCTGCCCATTCTGTGATCAGAACAGCAGGCCGCGCTTGGGCTGACGCTCCTGGCATGTGCACGCGCAGTCCAGGACCATCAAGATGGTGTGGTGCAACTACGACGCAGACCGGGAGTTTTTCGCCCTCCTGCCGCCGCAGGGAGAGTACACCATCGACTCGTACGCGGTGTGCCCAGCCTCATCCGCAGCTGCCCCCTCACCTCTGGACCTCGGCGACAAGCAGCGTCAAAGGCTCCGTCTGTGCCCTGCAGACGCACCCATGGCTGGCGGTGGACGCCGAGACCGGCCAAGTCGTGCAGGAGTACACCGCCGGCGAGGGCTTCCAGCTGGTTCCAATTGAGGAGCCCGCAGCCAGCGGGTCGGGCGCAGCCGGCAGCCCCAGCAGCAGCGGAGGCGAGCCAGAGCGGCTGCCTTACAGCGGCTGGGACGGGCTGGGTTCGAGCCAGGATGACTACGCGCCGGCAGAGGTCCACTTCCTGATTCTACCACTGCTTTCTGCCGTGTACTGCCTGTCGAGACTGTGACTCCAGACTGCGACTACACTCCCACAGCTGCTCGTGCCCTCCATTCCGCATCATTGTGTTTGAGGCAGCCCTTCTCTGCGCCCGCTGCAGCTGGAGGAGGTGTCGGTGGGCCTGCAAGGCGGCATCGCCTCCCTGAAGATCCAGGGATACAAGCAGCCGCTGGGAATCACCATCGGCCTGCCGGAGGCAGCCGCTCTGCTGTACGCCTCGGGGCTGGAGTCTCGCCGGCCGACCACGCTGCAGACCTGGGCCTCCAGCCTGCAGGTGCCCGCGCCTTCTCATCCGAGTCTAACGGCCCTGCAGTGCCCGTCGGTTGGAGGGGACAGCATGAGCCAAGTTATTCATGCCATCATTCACACCCACACTGTGACTCTCTTAAAATTTCTAACAAACACAGGCATGTCAAGCGGCTCGTATCGCGCTCAGTTGATGAGGATTGGCAAGACCTGCAGACCAAGAAGTCAGGCGGCTGCCCTGCTCCACCTTGCTGAGGCAGCAGCACCGACGTTGGCCGGCAGGCGGCGGGCGCCAGCGTGGAGCGGGTGGTGGTGACTCGCCTCGTCGGCCGCACCTTCTACTCGCGCATCGTGCTCAAGACGGGCCCGAACGGCCGCCTGACCTCCGTCGACAGCCGCCCAAGCGACTCGCTCGCGCTCGCGCTGCAGAGCAAGACGCCCGTCTTTGTCTCGAAACGCATTGCCAGGCGCGCCACCAGCCTGGCCTGCTCGCAGCGCAGCTGGCCCTGCCTGCCTCATGCCGCAGGTCCGCCGCAAGTGTGCTGGGCTTGTGCCTCGAGGTGCTCAGGGGCTGTCAGAGGGGGGGCCTGGCTTCGGCAGCACTGCTGCTCCTCAAGTGCTGCATGAGTGGGAGGAAAGCTTGCTGCTGGGATGCCTGGCATGGCTTCCTCTGGCAGTGAACGTCAAGAGGATGTGACTGCGGCATGGTAGTTGCCCATGCATGCTTCTTCCTCCCCCTCCGATTGAAGGGAAACTTGGGCTGGCAGGGAGAACGAGGAGGAGGTGTCCAAGCTGCTGGAGTCTCACCCGCCGCTGCCCATCGACCCAGCGGAACTGCTCGACCTGGACGACGAGGACGAGGAGCTGCCACTGGCCGGGTTCCAGCAGGCCGCCTGAGGGTGGTGCCTGCCTGTACCTTTTCTTGTACTCGTGTTTACTAGCTCGCAGTAGAGACAGCAAGATAGGACTGGACTCGAGACATGGAACGAGTCAAAAGTGAGGTGAGGGCCCTTTCAGAAACAAATGTTACGCCGAGGACCTGTCGCGACAAAGAAGCAAGGCAGGCATTACAGGATGCAGGCCTTGCGACGCTGGCTGAGGACGGGCGACAGGCAGTATGACGCGCTCCCATCACGGGAACCGCATTCGGCTGAGAGCGCGCACGACCTGTTTCTGGAGCACCTGAGCACGCCAGCGGTAGCCTCTTACTTGCTCTGATTACCTGTGCACTCAGAGTCGCACCTAGAGGCGCACTCGCGCCAAAATGCCGACCAGCATCCTGGGCACGCAAACTGAATCCCCACCTTGCAGGTCCAAGGCTCCGTCTCGGCCCGCCCCCGAGAATGGCTCGTGGTTGATGCAGACGCCAAATGCACCGCCGTGGTGGTGAGCCTGCTTCCTGGACTCGCTTGTGGCACGCAGTGCTGGATGATGATACTACCAGCCACAACGTGTAGGTCGACAAACACGAGCTTGTGGCGACTCTCGGCATACACTACAGAGACCTGCGCATTCTGGACCCGCACGTCACCACGCCGTACCCCTCCCGCATACTCACGCGCGAGAAGGCAATCATGCTGAACTTGGAGAGCCTCAGGTCCGGCGTCCCTGGTGCCCTGCTTCCTATCCTTCAATTTGCTTGCCTCTGGCCGCTTGGGACAAAAGCTCTTCTGAGAAACACGCATTGGCCAGCATTTTGGCCCGCTGAAGACAGTCTGTGCGCAGTGCCCGGAGCTGCGTGTTCTTCCAGTCTCTGAGTTCACGTGGCCGAGTGCGCAGGTGCATCATCTGCAAGGACAGGGTGTGGATCCTGAGCGTCCCCAGCCCCGGCAAGCCGCTCAACTGCGGCACGCAGCTCTCCGCCGACAACTTTTTCGTCACCGACCTGCTGGCGCGCGTGGGCCTGGCGCGGCCGGGCATGCCGCTGCTCAAGTGAGCTTCCCAGCTGCTGTCTGCGCTTCACTGCCAGTCTGACACCTGCAGCTGCGCGTGTCTCACTGGCCACAGGACACTGCAGCCCTCGCAACTCGTCTGCTCAGAGCTCAGCAT
Organism: Trebouxiophyceae sp. KSI-1; assembly: GCA_003568905.1. NCBI lineage: Eukaryota > Viridiplantae > Chlorophyta > Trebouxiophyceae > Trebouxiophyceae sp. KSI-1. The sequence continues at coordinate 27,695 of BHFV01000140.1, read as the reverse complement.
GGGCCATCAGCCTCTCAGCCCGTCACCCTCGAAGCAGACGCGCTGCCGCCGGCCTGCAGGACGGGCATCGACCGGCAGCTGCCCTTTGAGCTGCGGGCGATGGAGGCGGCGCTGGCGGCCGCCGTGCGCACGCTGGAGGTGGAGACGATGCTGCTGGAGCGGGAGACCGGCCCGGCGCTCGCCCGCCTCATGCAGAAGGTCTCGCTGCCCACCTGGCCAGCGTCCAGGCTCCTTCGGAGCAACAGCACTTCCTGACAACACTCATATATTGCCAGCACTATTCATGGCTCAGAGCGCATGTGACAAGCAGAGCAAGGAGGGCTGCCGCAAGGTATGGCTGGTGTGAGGGCGCATGCAGCTCAGCCTCAGCTCGGGCGGCCTGCCTGCAGGTGACCCGCAAGGAGCTGAACACGGTGCGCCACGCAAAGTCAGCCGTGTCAAAGCTGCTGGCCCGCATCAGCAGGATCAAGCAGGTGTGTCACTCCACAACCGCCTGTACACCTCAGCCTCCTTTTGAGGGGCATGGGGCGCTGCCAGCTGCTTGGTTGAGAGCGGCACATCCTTTGCTTTGGTTGGCATGCGAGTCTCAGTATCCATGTTTAAGTGAGGCAGATACCAAGGTGCCACGCAGCTCGGCATGGTCACAATGAGTCGCAGCAGGCGCGATTACTCGCTTGTAGCTGCTGTTGTCAATTTTGCCCACTAGCATGACTCATGAACACACAAGAGCCTGCCCGGAAGAGCCGCGAATCTGTCTCAGGCTGCAGCCCCGTTCTGCGCCGCCAGGAGCATGAGCACCCACAAGTTGGCATGCAGCTGTCGCTGCCAGACAGCGGCGCAAACCATCCGCGTCCTCTCTGCAAAAGCTGGCCTCTAAATGAAGTCAGCCTGTCGCGGGCGGAACCCCCGTCTGCGCATTGGACGAGCGCCAGGCTGCCAAAAACTGACAATTCCAAAACTGGTTTGAATTCTGATTCAAACACTGACAGGAGCTGGAAGACTTGCTGGACGATGATGAGGACATGAGAGACCTCTACCTGGCTCGCCGCGAGGAGCAGCGGCGGGCGGCCGAGGCGGCCAAGGCCGGCAGCCAGGCGGACCCCGAGGAGGCGGCGGAGGCGGCGGGCGGCGACGTCTTTGCGATGGACTCGCCGCCGCCGCGGCGCCAGCCCGGGCTGCCGGCGCAGGCGGCGGCTGTGCGGGCAGCGCTGCAGCACCGTGCGCCATTCTATCTGCCGCCGCATGGCTTCCTGGGCTGCCTTGATTCCTGCTGTCTGCAGCTGGGACTCGTTCAGGTCGGGGCGCAAAGGCTGCGTGAAGCAGCTCCAGGAACGCCTGATGGAGGGCAGGCGGTGTTGTCTCCTCTGTGCAAGCCATCAGTCATCGCTCGAGCCAGCAGCGCCCCGGCGCGCATGAGCCCGGTGGAATGGGAGGCAGCATCGGCTCGAATGGAATGGGACGTGAGAGCGCAGGCAGGCAAAGCTCATCTCTCAGCATCGAGCATCGCGTTGCTGAGTACCAGGCAGAAGGGAGGAGGCTGGCCGGGGGCCTGAGCGGCTGCTGCGGCCGTGCAGGAGCCCTGGCGCCGGCCGACTCTGCGCCGCAGCCGATCATTGCCGGCGGGGGCGCCCCGCCGCCGCCGGCGCTGGATGCGCTCCCGACCGCAATGTCGGCCCCCGCAACCGAGATGCCTTCTCTGGAGCGGCAGGTGCCCCGCAGCAGCAGCCCTCCCCGCACCCAGGCTCACGGCTGCGCTGGCGGCGGCCGGCATTCCTGAGTTTCCCGCCGCCTGCAGGAGCCGCGGCGGCGGGGCGGTCACTGGAAGCAGCTGCAGGATCTCAGCACGCTGGTGGCGACGCTGCGCGGCCTGGGCCCCGGCGCCGCCGGCCTGCATCTGAGCGACGTGTTTGTGGATCCGGACGACATCACCGGCTGCGAGTCGATGCTGGAGGCCTACTTCCTGCAGGCAAGCCGGGCAGCACCGCTCGCCCTCAGCGAGCCGAGTGGCCCCTAAGCGGCGCCGTCAGCCGAGTGTCCGAGTCGCTGACTGCGGGCCTCAGTGCGCTGTCCAGGCGTGAGCGCCTTGTCATGCCTCGACCCTTGCAGCAGGAGGCAGGCAGGCTGACGTCAGCGCAGAAGGGGGCGGGGCTCAGGCGGCGGTGCGCCTGGCTGCAGGTCGACCACCTGCTGTCGAGGCTGTCGGCGCTGGAAGGCCGCATCTCCGGCACGGAGGACCAGCTGAACATCGAGATGGACCACAGGCAAGTGGGCGAGAAAGGGGAACGGAACGGAGCAGAGCAGAGCAGAGCAGAGCAGAGCAGAGCAGAGCAGAGCAGAGCAGAGGCAAGGAAGCCAGTGCAGCGGCGTCATGCTTGGGGCCTGCGGCTGTCAAAGCCTCGTGCCGAGACTCTCACCGGGGCGGCGCGATGTGGCGCAGGCGGAACGAGCTGCAGGCTCTTGACCTCGCGATCACGGCGTTCATGAGCAGCCTGGCATTCATCTCCATGATTGGTGCGCCTTACGCTCTTGTTGCCGGGACACATGGATGGCACTGCAGATGCGCGTGCTGGAAACGCTGATGAGTGTCATGTGACGCCTGTCGTGTGACGCCTGCTATGTGATGCCTGCGGCGCAGGAGGCGTGTGGGGGATGAACCTGAAGAACGGATTTGAGGGATCGCAGGCGCGTGCCCTTCTCTCCATTCACCCGCGACAGAAAGTCGTGCAGATGCAGAGCAGCTTCCCGCTGAAGAGAGATGCATGGCATGCAGACGGCTTTCTACACGACCGTCGGCGTCACCGTCCTGATTGCTTTCTTCCTGCTGCTGGGCATCCTACTGTACGCGCGCAGCAAGCGGCTGCTGTTCATTCCGATCACTGTGTGACCGTGTGCATCTGCTGTGCTTGATTCGTGTTCCACCGCGGCATCGCTCCGTGGGACCCCTTCTTCTCTGCTCAATGCATGCGCCTGCTTGGGCGATGCGTCGCGAACAACACCTCGCTGCAGGATGTGCTGCTGTGCGTTGCCCATAATGGTTGCTTTGTGTCGTGTGCTGTTCCGGTCTGCTGGCCAGCTTTACCAACTCATCCAGGCGATTCCGCAGCTGCTTGCTGCTGATGCTACTGTACAACAAGGACCCCTTGCGCACCTTCTGCCAGACGCATCACCACCAATCAAATGATTGATCCTCACAACAGGAAAGTGGTCTCATTGCGCCATGCATCGATGCATCTTCTTTGAGCGGACAGCAGTCTGTCAGATACCAGAGATGACAAAAGGCTGGCGAAGGAGATGGGCATTCATGCGACCACAGCCTGCGCCGCTTTTGCCTGGTCTGCCGGCGCAGGAGGCAGTGGCGCAGCATCGCCCTCCGCGGCGGCGGCGCTCTCAGCCATCAGCGACTGCAGCAGCTCGGCGCGCCGCGTGTAGCACGCCTGCCGCAATCACAACATGACTCAGCATGGCCTTGCTCACCAGGAGAGTAGAGTGACTGAAGAAGGGCTTTGGGAAGCCGGCGCGCCTTCTTCATGGCGCGGTTCAGGCAGCTCTTGCAGTGGCCGCAGCGCTCGGAGCTGCTGACGTTGGGCAGCAGGTGGCGCCGCCTGCCGCCGCCGTCGGGCCCCACCTGCGTCGCTGCAAGTCAGCAGAGCAGCCGCACCAGCTGGTGGCAACAGGCAGGCACAGCTTGGGCACCAGCAGCAAGCCCAAGCTCCTGTGTGCAGCTCCTTCAGGAGAAGCAGAGCAGGAGCAGGACGCAAAGGTGCGTGCAAGATGGGGCACGCCTTGGCGCGCAGCACCGCCTCGAGCGCGCGTGAGTCCTGGCCGGCCATCTGCGGCGGCAGCAGATTGCGGAGGCTGCCGGGGATGCCCGCCCAGTCGGTGCGGCGCTGCCGCTTTGCGCCCGCCTCCATCTCCTGCAGCAGGCGGCAGCGGAGAGCGTCAGCAGGCAGCGCAAGCAGGAAGATGGGCCAGAGCATCTTCAGTGGCAACTGAGTCGCTGCAGCAATGCAGAGCGTCAGCTTGTGTTTCAAGCGTGTATTTACTGTTTCGGTGAGATGAGCCAAAGCTGGATGACAGGACTGGCTCCTGCAGCGCACGCCTCAGCCACGGCTCAGGCGGCGAGGGGCGCGCCTCTTGCGGCGGGCGCGGCGGGCGTTTGCCAACGAGCGCGGTGCGCAGCTGCGCCCGGCCCCACAGCACGATCCCGTCGTCGCGCAGCCGCTTGCCGGCGGCCGTGACTTTGAAGGCAGGCATCCGAAAAGAGGGCTGCCGGAAGGCGCTGATCGCTGGAACAGACGCCCGCATGACCTTCGGCTTGGGCTTCCAGCGGGAGGGCGAGGACTTGGAGGCGTCCAGGCCGCGCGGGCTCAGGCAGGGCGGCAGCGGGCACGGCAGGCCTGCAGGAGGTGGGCCGGCTCAGCAGTCAGCTTCTGGCGCCTTCCAGGGCAGCACGGTTGGTCTCATACACTCACATGGCAGTATTGTGTCGCTTGAGAGGGTGGAGGGGAGGCAGGAAGGGCCGAGCACGGCAGCGCCCAGGCCGGGGGAGTTTTTTTGTTAACCCAACATTGGGTGGAAGGAAAGGCAGCACCTGTGGCGGGCGTGTAGGCACGCACGCAGATGCAGGCGCGGCGGAAGAGGGCGGCCACCTCCAGCTGGCTCATGCCGCGGCAGATGGAGCCGATGGAGCTGCCGAAGAGCACCTGGCGCTGCGGCCAGTAGGCGACCTCCTCCTCCGCCACCTGCAGGGGGCCACACGCGGCGACAGCGGCCGTCAGTCCGCACCGCTTGCATGCTTGGCAGGGCCAGCTCGCTTGCTCACCTGGCGCACCAGGTGCGGGATTCCGTCGCGAACGAAAAGCAGAATGTTGCGATGCAGAACAAAGATGGCATACGATGCTGTCGCTCGGAGATTCTAAAAGCGGGAGGGCTGACCCGGACGCCGCAGCCGGCCAGGCTGCTGTCGTCAAGGAAGAGCTCCTGCGTCTGGAAGTAAGTGCCGTGGAGCGGGAAGCGGCCGCGCATGGCCAGGCGGCACGGCACCAGCAGCGCAAACTGGCCGGCGCTGATGCGGTGCGCCGCCAACTGCTTGCCCGCCTCGCCGCCCCCGCCGCTGCCTGCCCGCTGGCCTGCCTCTGGAGCCGCCGGCACGCTCGGCTCGCAGGCTGCGCCGCTCCCTGCTGCCCGCGCAGCGCAGCTGCCTGCCGGACCGTCTGGCGCCTCCGCATCTGCCGGCCCCGAGCGCTGCTCCGCGCTGCTCTGCTGCTTGCCGGCGGCTGCGGCCTCAGCTGCTGGCAGCACGGCCTGCACTCCCTCCTCCGGCCCTGCCGCTGCTTCGGCAAAAGGCGGCGGCTGCGCTGCGGCCTGCGTCGGAGCGGCCGGCTGCTGCTGCTGGCTGGCGGGCGCTGTCGGCGGCACCGCGGGCTGCGGCTGCAGCGGCAGCGCGGTCCCGGCTGGTATGTGGATGAGCAGGAACGGGCGATCGCTTGGCAGCATCCCGTTTGCCAGCGCGCCGACAAGGCGTGGCAGCTCCGCCGGCGGCACCTCCCACGCCTGCGCGCCCGCCTGACCCCTCTCACATGAAGCCACAGGCTTGCCTCTGCGCCGCGTCGAGAGCGCCGCACCAGGCAATGCGTGCCGGCGAGGGAAGGATTCCCAAGGAGGACCCAGCGGTGCGTGTGCTTGACGGGAGCAGCCTCTCTGAGTCGATGTGGGGCCGGGTTGTGAGGTTCGATTGATTCAAGCTGCTGTGGATGTCTCAGTCAGCGATTGCAGACCGTCCAAAGGTTGTTTCCAGTCCCAACCGATCCGCAAGGCAGGACGCTTCACAGTGTAGTAAGTTGCCTTCCCACAGCGCGCGCGGCAAGGCAAGCAGGGAGGGACTGGGCAGCAAGAGGAGGCGCACATGCAGCGCCAGCCGGGTGGCCGAGTCCCGGATGCTGACCCGCGCCAGCGTGCCCGCATCGTAGTGGCCGTCCGCCGCCTTGGTGGGCGGCGCTTGCGATGCGAGGTGGTCCTGCAGCAGGCTGTGCGCCAGCTTGAGGGCTGCAAACGCCTACAGGGCGCCGGCGCTTGCCACAGTCAGCCGGGCTGCTGCATACGACCGCCCCCTGCAGCTGCTGGCGCCCTGCTCCACCGAACAACAAGTTGCACCGTGCTGCTTTGCTGGGAGCCTGGTATCGGCTGCCACAGGCTGCATCTAAGGATCCTTGCCTGTCTGCCATGCGACCTGCTACCTCAAGGGCGTGCATCAAGCCTCGAGGCGCGGCTGCTGGTGTGTCAGATGCGCGGGGCGGTGAAGCACGCATGCAATGTCAGCTGTGGCGCTGGGATGATTCGCGCGGCAGTGGGCCCGGGCCGGCGGCGCGCCTCCTCCGCCTGCGGGTGGCTGCACTTGTCCGGGTGCGTCAGTGCGGACAGCTCCAGGAAGCGCTTGCGGGCTGCGGCCGTCCTGGCAGCCGCCGGCTCCGTCGCCGCATCCCCGCCTTCGCCCGCCAGGCCCATGGCGGCCAGCGCCGCCTCCACGACCCTGCCAGGGCCCGCAACCCGCTCAAACAGCCGGCAAATGCGCAGCAAGGTGAAGATGGAGCGGCATTGGCAGCCAGGGAGGGAGGCACCTCTCGGTCGACTGCCCCTGGTCGGGCGCGGAGGTCAGCTCGCGCAGCGTCGCGGCCGCCGCGAGCAGCCTGTCGAACGCCGCGCCCGGTGCGGCGGCCTGCAAAGCCTACCTGCTGTCAAGCCCGCCGCCGCAGGGTGCCTCTTCAGCTCGGGGTGGCGAGAACAATGGTAGGGGCGAGGGAGGCTGGCCTTGGGCTGCGGGCACAGGTCCTCCATGTCCTGCACAGCCTCCCCGGCCGCTGGCGGCCGCTCTGTCGGTGCCTCTGCCGCCGACTCTGCTGGGGAAGCCCCTGAGCCTTGACTGGACGCCTCCGCCGGGGCGCTGTTCGCTGCTTGCCGCGGCTCTGTGCTGCTGCCGCCATCGAAGCTCTGGACGGCAGCCCCGGGCTCGCCAGCCGCTGGCGGCTCCGGCCGGCTGCCTGCCGCGCCCTGTGCCTGCTGCGCTCCGGCGACAGCAGAGTCGTTCGCGCCTGCGGCTGCCGGCAGGCGAAGCTGCGGCTGCAGCGCAGCTGCCGCCTGGCCGCCGCCCTCCTTCCCCTTCTCGGCTGCTGCAGCGCAGCCGGCGCACGCCTCAGTGGAGGGGCAGACTTGGGACAGCTGCTGGTCACGGGGCGGGTGTCGGCAGGGGCTGGCCGGTGGGCGCGGCGATCGGCTGCCGGCGGCGCCCGTCGTTGCGCGCGTACTCGCACTGCCGCTGGAGCGGGCAGGCCGAGCAGTTGGGGTCCTTCTTGCTGCAGAAGACCTGCATGCAGTGAGCCATGTGGCTGGCGTGAGCCTGCATGAAAGAGCATGTTGCATGGCAGATCACGTGCAAGTCCTCCTTGGAGTCGGACGCTCTTTTCTGTTCCCAATCAACGGAGCCGTCGACCACTTCACTGTGTTCATCGCTAGCTCCCGCTCCATCGCATTCCATGCTGCTCCGGACCGTTTTCTCCCGCTCATTTACGTTCCTCACTTTTCACCGACGGTTTCTTTCCCATTCGCTTACCAGTTTAGTATCAATTCTGCAATGTGCGCAAAGTCAAGGTTTACTGACGGATGCAAGCCAAGGCGCGCCTTGCCCAGTGTGATCATGTGGTAGTGCAGCTCGTACAGCACTGCGCAGCAGGGAGGGGACAGCCTGTCAGTGCGCTCCTTTTAGGGTTTTGGGTTTAGGGCTCAACCCGAAACCCTAAACAACACCCACGCGTATGGGCGCCGCCACGGCCGGCGCGTCGGAGCAGCAGCCGGCGGAGGCAGCTGGGGAGGTCACCTGGCACGTCGAAGCGCATGAGCCTGTGGCGCCGCCGGCAGGCCGTCAGCACCTCGGCTGCAGTAACAGCAGGGCCGCTGCCCTTGCGCAGAGCGAGGGTGGCAGGTGCGCGCCTGTCTTTGAGGTAGCTGTGGACCTCAGGCTCCGGGGCGTAGTCATCAAGGTCCTGCACAGGTCGCAAACAACAGGAAGGCTGCGTCAGTTTTTCAGGAAACGAGACGGCAGAGGGTGGCAAAAAACGACGGAGCGGCCGCGCCGCGCCTCCAGCGCCTTTTCGGCGTCCAGCGGCAGCCAGCCGAGGCGCGCGCAGATGCGGCCGACGTTGGTGTCGACCTGCCAGGGGTGGCATGCAAGGGTGTTGGGGCTTTCAAATATCCAGGCTGTCTTGCACAGGGGGGCCGTCGAAGGAGCGGCTGACCGGGAAGTCCTTCTTCTTGAGCGCGAGCAGCACGATGCAGGCCACGCTCTTGCTGCCGAGCCCTGCAGTTCTACTGCAGGCACTCAGCTTGAGACGCAGCCGTCAGGCGGCAAGCTGCAGCCCAATCGTGGCAGGGAAGGCGCGCCGTCGATGCCCATCAGGTGCTCGCGCGCGTCCTCCGCATCCCTCGCCAGCAGCCACTCCAGCTCCAGCGGGAAACGAGTGCCGCCCGCCGCGCCGCCACCGCCAGCCGCCGCCGGCGCTGCCTCGGGCCCTGGATGGCCGCTGCTGGGCGCGGAGGCCGCGGCCGGCGGGGAGAGGCGGGCGCTGCCGCCGTCTTCCTTCCGAGGCGTTGCGAGTCCGAACTCCGGCGGCTCCTCCGGCTCGCCGCCGCCCAGCTTCTCGTACAGCGCGCGCCGCACCTCGGCTGCATGCCAGACTGTCAGGCTTTGGATGTCGTGAAATCGGAATCAGAATCAGTCGTCGGAATTTTCGAAATGCCCAACATCTGAGCCGTCGGCGTGCCGCAACTGCATCCGCCGATGCCTCACAAGCCGAGGCTGAGAAGGGCAGGGGCGGCCCACCTGACTTGAGCCGCTTCGGTGGCGGCGCCTGCGAGCCCTCCGCCTCGGCGGCAGCCGCCAGCTGGCCGCTGCTTGGCACTGGCACAGGCTGCGGCTGGCTGCCAGCCTGGCGAGGTGTCTCGGGCTGCGGCGGGCTGGCGCTGCCTGCGGGCGAGCCGCCGGCTGCCTGCTGCGCCTCTGCCGGACCCGGAGTCGGCTTGCCAGGCCCCTGGCCCTCGTCAGCAGCGGGCGGTGGGCTGCTCGGCGGCGGCGCGGGCAGCAGGGGCTGCCGGGGGACGGCTGCGGCGGGCGGCAGGGCTCGCAGCCGGGCGCTGGGGCGGCCGTTGCGGCCGATCAGGTCCAGCAGCCCCTGCGAATCGCACGCCCGAGTGTTGAGGCGCGAACGAGTGGCGGTCGCGAATGCAAAGTCGCGCACAACCGGCAGCCGGCGAACGTCAGCGGCCCTGGCCGGCCGCGGCCGTTGCAGGCAGCGAGCTCGGCCAAGGGGTCGATGAGCTAAAAAAACCGCAAAAGCCAGACAAAATGGCTTTCCTTTCCTACGGTCGGGAAAAAGTCGTGACTGAACGCACCGTCCCCCACGCTCGCTCATAACTCAAGGCTCGCTCGCGAGTGTAATATCAACAATGAAGTCAGTCACGCCGGGGACTTCATTTTACAAAGAGAGCCGCGGCAAATTCAGGCGGGGACTCTGCGGCAGGCGGTGGGGGCGGCTTGCCTGGATGCGGCGGGCCAGGAAGTTGTACATGCCCCTGCACCTGATCGCGTCCGCCACCTGCGCCCGGGACCAGCGGCCGTCAGCTCGATGCTTTCCTCATAGGATGCGGGCAGCAACATAGACTTGAGCGGGCGAAAAGGGCCGGCCTGCTCCGGCCGCGCCCGCAGCACCGCCTGCCAGTCGATGCTGTCCTGGCAGGTCAGCCTCGGGTCGCCTCCCCCCGGCCCCGCCTGCCCCGCCGCCGAGCCTGCGAGGCACTCCTGGCATCAGTTTTGCCTCCAAACCACCTCCCAGGTTTGCTGTTGCTAATGCATGGCCCAGGCGCCACTGCTCAAAGGACAGGAAGAAAAGCTGAAAGAATGTGAGCTTGCCGCAAGCCGCCCGTGCAAAAGCGGCGGCAACCTGCCGCGCCCCAGCCCGCATGAGCTGCGGCAAGCAGGAGCGGCTGTAACTGACGCACTGCACCGGTTAAGAAGGCAGGTAAGAAGGGGGTGGGCCGGTGCCGGCAGGCTGCGGCGTCAGCGGCGGCGCCGGAAAGTGGGCGGCCAGCGTCATGAACGCCTTGCTGGAGAGCGCGTCCGTCACGTTCTGAGTCAGAAAGGCGCCGACGACGGAGTCGAGCACGGAGCAGCGCCACTGCTTGGGGTCAAGCTGGCGGCAGCCCAACACGCCCCTGCAGGCGCCAGGCAGCGCTACGGTGTCATAGCCATTCCTTGGCAAAGCCCGTGGCTTGCCGCCCCTGGCGTGGGTCCCTGAGCTTGCAGCGCGCACTCCCGAGCCTTTGAGTGTCTGTTCCACGCTCTAGTGCTCAGCTGTCAGCGTGCATGAGCCGTAGTGACCTGCTTGCAGCCGATGTGAGGCCGGAGCGCGCCTGACAGCAGCCAGAAAGGTGCCGACACGCTCCTCCCAGCGGGTCGCTTCGTCGGCGCCGTACACAATCATCGTCAGCTCGCCCGGCTTCAGGATGCGCGCCTTGGAGCGCACTGCGGCGGCAGGGGCCAGCAGCCGTCACTGGTGGCCCCTCACCACAAGCCTCGAGCCGCCGACCATAGCGGACGCAGGCGGTCAGGCTGGAGCACACTGTGGCCGAGGCGCCGCGCTTGCGTTCCTCAGTGCACACACAGCAGGCTGGAGGTTGAGAGCGCGCCTTTCTTCCGCGGCCGCAGCGGGGTGCCGTCGTGGTAGGCCAGGCCCGGCAGGATGGCTGGTGGCGGCGGCAGGAACGCCTCAGCGGCTGCAGATGTGCCAGTGGCCAGGGGCGGTGGCGGCGCCAGGGATGCTGGGTCAGCAGGATGCCATGCCGGGAGAGGGGCCACCCCGCCCAGCGGCTGTGGCCACAAGTACTGGCCAGCTGCAGCTGGCACGCCGCCCCTGGCAGGCGCAGTGGCCGCCGCCTGTGCCAGCAGCTGCAGCAGTGGCGAGCCTGCAGAGCATCAGCTCGGTCAGGAGGGTTTGAACGAATTTCGAATCGTAGCTGCGGTCGGAGCGCCACTTGGTCGTCTCAGACGGATGGCAGGCGCTGGGGCGTACCCTGAAACAGGTCGGCCCAGGGCGCCTTCGCGTTTGCGGGATCATTTGCGGGAGGAGTGACGGGCGGAGCTGGCGCCAGGCTGCCGCCTGCATGCCATGGCTCAGGCTCGCTCGCCTCGCGCTAGCGGCGGTATACAGCACCAGCACATACCACAAGCAGTACTTGGCGATTGCGGCTCGCCAAAGTCACAGCCGCAGCCTGTTGGGAGAGGTAGCCTAGATCGCCTTTTTTCGTTAGCCTTGGCATCAGGGGCGCTTGCAGCGCCGCGTTTCGACGTGAAGCGGTTTGAAACGCGGTTTTGTTGCATCACGCACCATTCTCTAGCCCGTGCGCGGGCTGTACGGCTGCAGGCATGGCTAGGCCTAGTCCATCGCGAACACGGATGTTGACGCGCAACGCTCGAGAGGTCGCAGCGTCAGGAGGCGAGCCTGAGACGTCGATCGGCTGCTGTTGAACACCGGAAGTGTCGCCATGGAACTCGGCGAGCGTCGATCGGAACAAGGTGTCGGAGATGCACGGGAAGGCATCGGTCTCGGTGACCGCCTCAGGAGCATCCGTTGACATCGACATCTTAGGCTCTACGAGCGCCTAACTATCGCATGCCATTGCAGCTGCAATGACGGGATCGCTGCAGTTGCAGTCATTCGCGGGGGTTGTTGCACCCGACCTGGGGTGCTCACCGTCGGCAGGGCTAGCCTCGCACTAGCCCAGGACAGAAACGAAAGCTCGGCCAGTCACGGGCATGCGCCGGCCCGCGCGCGCCAGCCTGCTGCTGGCCTGTCTGCTAGCAGCAGGGGGCTGCTCGTTCGTTTCTGGAGTTCCTCAGAGCGCGGGAGCGGCTGCAGATGCGCCCGATGCGCATGAAACATCAGACAATCGCACTTTTGTGCGCCTGCCGATGGAATCAGAGCTGATTGGCGCCGATGCCGCCCAAGAGGCATGTCACCTAGTGCCGCCCACTTGAGCCTCTCGGCCGCAGGGCCGTCTTGTTTCTGCGTGCTGACGGGTGTTGATGCATTGCAGGACATCGATGTAGACGTTGGCAATCGGACAGCTCATCCAGGCGGCCAGACCAAAGGTGCACCCCTATACTGTTCCCACTCCTCACAAAACGGAGCCTTTTCCTCAGCTGCTCACTGGCCACACTCAACCCTGGCGCAGGCGGCGATGCCCTGATGCAGACGGTCCCGGTCGTGCACGGCGTGGTGGGGCTGGCGGTGATGTTGACTGCGGTGGCGGCGATCCTGGCGGCCATGTACTGGGGCCAGACCTCCAGGGGCAGGCGGGCGCTGGCTGACCGCGAGTCCGGCTATGTTGCGATGGTGGACGCAGACGAGCCGTTGCCACCCATCCCGGCTCAGCATTAGCTCCGTCACCGCTGCCGCGAGCATGCATCAATTTTGGCATTTCGAGAGAGCCCCCTTTCCTGCGCCCTTTTGTGAGAGGAGTGAGAACTTGCCGGTGTGAGCTGTGTGCAAGGAATGCTTCCGGCCTGCCGCTTACCCGCCAATCATTCACACAGCGGTCACTCCACCAACGACAGAGCCGAGCAGAACAGGAGTCCCACAGCAATCAAGCAAGTGCACCGCCCGGCTTGTGAAGCTCCAAAACTGCCGGGCTCGCCGCAGCCTCGGGGCCTGGCAGCGGCTGCAATTCTGCCGCTACTTGAGGGAGGAGAAGAAGAGGATGGCGATGGTGGTGGCCGCGATGAGCACCGGGATCACGCTCACAAAGTACAGGAAGCCGTAGCCCATCCAGTCGGGCAGCATGTCCACGAGCGACTGCGGCGTCTCGGAGGCGTCGCGTCCGATCGGCGGCCGCGCCTGCCCCTCGCCCTGCCCCTTCTTCAGGCCTGCGGACGGCGGCCGCGGGCCTCAGGCTCCGCGGCTCACCAAGCTGCTGGCGGCTGGGTGGGAGCACGCGGGCTCGGCTGGGTCAAAAGCAGAGCCGCCCAGCAGGCAGCCACTGCCGCCGCTGCCAGCCACACACTATCTCAAGGAGCACATCCGCCCCCGCCAACAGCAGACTTCCCAGCTACTGCCCCTCATGCATGCCTCGATCGCTTACTGCATGCACAGGGAGCCCCTCCCTGCACGCCCTTCCCCATTGCCGGCACAGGCCAGCAGGGCGCAGGGCAGCCAATGACTTCAGTGTCTGTGAGGGCGCCCATGCAGGCACCTTCGCAGCCAAGCCTTCGCCGCACGCCCGCCTTGTGCTCCCCGCCGCCGCCACATCACATGCATGGGGGAGGGGCAGCCCACTCACCCGTGTCTGTGAGCGCGCCGTAGTTGCTCTCCGCCGCCTGCTCCGCCTGCAGCTCCTCCACCGAGTCGAGGAAGGGCCAGGCGGTCAGCTCGCGGTGCAGCTCGCGCAGCGCCAGCCTGTCGAGCGGGATGCGGCCGGCGACGACGTCCATCAGCGCGGCCGCGATCTCGTCGCGAGACAGGCCCTCGCCCTCCTGCGGCGCGGGAGATCCTTTTTTTGGGTCTCAGTCAAGGCACATGAGTCTGGGTTCCAGTGTGGTTTGACTGTTATGTGGCGCGATGCCCGAGTGGTTTGCTGAGGATTGGGGGGCTGGGCGGCAGAGCCTGGGGCAGGCTGCGCGAAGCAGATCGATGCGCGGCAGGCTGGAAAGGAAGAGCATGGGCAGCCATGGCCGGCAGGGACCAGCAGACAAGGCGCCGCATGGAAGCCGTCCGATTTGCTTGCACAGGCGCGGCCCTCGCAGGAGAATCCCAATCCTGACGCAACGTTGACAGCAGTGACTCAGGGGCGCGCCTCGATGCCTAGGTAGTCCCGCTTTTCCCGGTCGGTCGGGTCCTCGATCGCGAGCGTCAGCTTGATCTCGTTCACGCTCATGTCGCGCTCCGCCCGCAGCTGCTTGACGGCACTCATCACCTCGCGGCAGTACCGCTTGGCGTCCTGCAGGCGGGTATGAGGAAGGGCCTGTCAGGCTTTGGGCCAGAGAGGCAGGGTGGCTGGCTGCACAGCCAGCGTGCTGCCTGCAGCTGGCGTGGACGCCAAGAAGATGACGGGACAGGAAAGAGGGAGGGCGTGCCTCGTCTGAGACTTCGTCGCTGCCGAGGACGGCCTGTGGGCGCTCGTCGGGCACAGCCGGTGCTCCTGGGAGCGCACAGCAACTGGGTCTGAGCTGGCAGTGGCTTGAGAGGGCAAGATACGCGACCAGCTCGGCCCGAGCGATCGTGATGGGCGATCAGCGGGAAAGCGCACCGCTCTCCTTCTCGGCCTGCTTGCGCAGAAATTCCTCAACCTTGTCGCTCAGCTCCTCATCCTCGCCGGCGGCCGCGCTGCTCTGCGCTTGCTGGCTTTCCGCGGCAGCCACTAGCCTGTATTACAGTCGGATCTCTCTTTCAGCGTCACCTCCTTGCCTCCTTGCACAGTCGATCGGGTAAGAGATGCCGGCGCAAAAAGGCGACGCTTTCATGGCCTGCAACGTACGTCTGCCGGCAGGAGCTGGATTATGAAGCTTTATTGCTACCTTCTGAGGACTGCTGTGGACTGTTGAGCCGTCTCCGAACGCGGTTGCCGGGAGGCCGATGCATCTGCTCGCCGCCTCTCGGTTGCCGCTTGCCGAAAGGGTGCTGCGGCACGTAGGCGCAGCGGCGTGTGCAGCATGATGGCAGTGTCTGACGTGCCTGCGAGGAACAAGAATTCAGTGCTTGGCCGACCCTGCGTGTGAAAACCGCTAAACAGCTTTTACCGCCCCACTTGGCGCCCAGCGATGTGCCAGCCGGACGTGCTGCTGGCACAAGCCCACGCGGTCAAGCCGTCAACGCCGGCTAGTCTCGAGGCGAACCTTGTCGCCCGGCCATTGCCGCCCTTCAAGTCGAGGTACGCCGCCGTCCGGGCTCCTCTTGGCTATATTTGCACCGCACAAAGGTCAATCAAAACGAACTTCATTCATTTGATGAATCCCGCGGCCACAGAGGTGCTGATTCGCCTGGTCGACATGCACACATGTGGCGCGCGGCACTTACGCACTTCGCCCGAGCCGACGATGCGCTGGTATTGCCTGCAGGGTGGAGGGCAGCGTGCAGAGCTTGGACTGGCGCATAGCATCGGAGCGCGAGCGGGCGTGCGAGCTGCTGCGTTTGCATGGCTGTGGCCACCCCGACGGCCCCCGGGGGCCGCTGCTGATCAGGCACGCCGTCGAGTCGTGGCCGGCGCTGCAGACATGGACGCTGGACCGCTTCGCGTCGCAGCACCCAGAGCACCCGTGCGCCGCCCCCACCGCCCTGTCGCTGCCAAACTGCACAGCTCCCAATTGACTGCCCCAGTCTGCCCGCTCGCAGGACCTGGGTCCGCTGCGCGCCGTCCATGCGCTTCTTCTACACCGAGCCGCAGCTGCTGAAGCACTGGCGGCGCTGGAACTGGCTAAATGGCGACCGCGGGTGGCTGCCGCCGACGCACGGCACTGGCATGCGCATGGTGGACTTCATCGAGCGCCTGCAGGCTGACTGCGCCCTGGAGCGGGCGGTCTACCCTGCCGACCGCTTCCCGGAGGAGTTTTGCTACGCGCAGACCGCTCTGGCGTTGGACATGCTGAGGGACGTGGACCTGTACAGCCCGCCGCTGTCCTGCCTGGGCCGCCCGGGCATGCCAGGCGCGAACCTGAGCCAGCATGTCATCAAACTCCCATGGATGCTGGCAGGGGCACGTGCTGGACGTTGCGTACAGGCATGCATCTCTCGTGCGCGCAGTCCATGCATGGCTCAGTGGGCCTGCACACGGAGGCCTCATGCAAGCAGCTTGCTGCGGCTGGCTGGCACTGTACGTGCATGCTCAGCCATGGAACTTTGCACGGCTCGCATGGCCTGCATGCTGACGCCTCATGCGCATACATGCTGACAGCACCAGTGCTGTCTGTGCCCGCAGTCGAGGGGGAGCACGGGCGGACATACACGCGGCCGGAGGGGATGCCCATCGCGCAGATCCCCCGCATGTTCATCAGCCCGGCCGGCGCGCCCCTCTCCTCTCGAGCAACCCCCCTCGCTCTGTCACCTGAGCTCTCGCAGCAGCCCGTTCCCTGCTGCCTCGGCAGCAGGCAAGCACGCCTGCAGGCTCTGCAGCAGCACGGCTTCAGAGACACCTGACTGCATCCTCTCTTACACTCAGCGGCAGAAGGGCTGCCGTGTTCTGGCAGTCCTCCCCCCCAAGCCGCGTCCAGCCTCCCTCTGAAGCAGCCCCCCGCCCCCTCGGCAGGCGCCATCTCGCCGCTGCACTTCGACACCGCCTCCTCCTTCCTGGCCCAGGTGCGCGGCCGCAAGCGCCTGCTGTTCTACGCGCCCGCCGAGCTGCCGCGGCTGTATCCCCACCACAGGCTGCACCTGCTGCGGCGGCGCGCGCGCGTCGACCCGGCCGACCCCGACTTGGAAAAGTTTCCCAAGTTTGCCGGGATGGCCGCGCTCGAGGCGCGCCTGGAGCCCGGCGACGTGCTGTGGTTCCCGGGTGAGGCTGCGCCCCTGCACCTCCAGAAGGGCTGCCCCATCCCTGCCGCAGTTTGCTGCGTTTCCTGCCGGCCATGATGGCCTGCTTGCGGCAGAGGGTCAGAAACAGACGCAGCAGGGCTCCCTGGCGGCTCGGCGCCTGCCCGCAGCCGGCAGTTGTCCAGTGGCTGGCGTGCTGAAACCGCACACCTGCTCCGCACCGGCGCAGGCTACTGGAGCCACTACACGGAGTCGCTCGACTTCTCCATCAGCATGACTTACCGCTTCTGGTCCGAGGAGCAGAAGGCCAGGAGCCGCCGCGGCCTCCTGGGGCTGCTGACCGTGTGATCGACCCGCCTGGCGTGCTGCAGCGGCCTGCCGTCTTGCCAGAAGGAATCTGAGATCCCCCCTTACAGCCGCAGCAGCGCTCCTGCATTTGCTTCACCGGCACCCCCTTGAGCGGGTCTGGCTCTGACCTTTATTGAAGCCATCGATTGGCGACTTTTTTCGGCGCCCCCTCGCCCGGCATCCGGTGGGCCCGCTGCTTTTTCCAGGCTCTCCTGCTGCGTGCGAAGAGGACTGACCTGACAACTCGCTGAGCGAATTTTCCGTGAGCGAACCGTTGCTCTCTGTGTTTGCTGTGCGGGTTGCCAAAGAATTTATGGACGCCTGCGCTG
This sequence comes from Trebouxiophyceae sp. KSI-1, assembly GCA_003568905.1. Taxonomy (NCBI): domain Eukaryota; kingdom Viridiplantae; phylum Chlorophyta; class Trebouxiophyceae; species Trebouxiophyceae sp. KSI-1. The sequence goes on along the minus strand of BHFV01000140.1, from coordinate 10,453 downwards.
CCTTCTGCTGCGGTGTGTCTGCTGCCAGCACTGCTTTTTCCCGCTGCTGAGAGGGTGTAGCTTTTTGAAAGTGCAGACAATAATTTTAAATTTTGAGGCAGTGCGCTGCGCTGCGCAGCGCAGCTACTGGTTGTGTGAGCGTCAGCAAACAGACTCAGACCTGACTCATCAGCAGCCCCCAGCCCTTGATTGCACGAGCCTGCTGGTCAGCTCCTGGCTTGGCAGGAGCTAACATTGGCAGGCTGTCAAACCCCTTCCTTGGAACTTGCCAGCATCTGCACGCGCCACAGATAGTTCTAAATGGCGCGGTTTCTGTACAGCGTCGCGCTGCTCGCGCTCTTTCTGGGCGCGCCGTCGGCCCTGGGTCGGCGGCTGAGCGAGGCGTCGACACCAGCTCCCGCTGCCGACAACCATCACGGGCCAGAGTCCCCGCGCTACACTGTTCTGAACATCACTGATGCTTACGAAGTCAGGAGCTATGAGAACGGTGCGTGCCTTGCCTCCCCACGCAGCGCGCCGCGCGGATTTAGGTGATGCCGACGCGCAGCTGCCTGCAGCTGCCTATTTTACTTCTCGTGCTGCTGTACGCTTGCGTGGGGCCAAGCACGCCCATCATCGCTCAGCACTCTGCTATCTCCTTCAGAGTGGGGCGTACACGCCCCGTGCCTGCACTTCACGGCTCATCAACCCTGAATGTGCTGACATCTTCTGCGTGCACTGCAGCCACCTGGGCCGTCTCGTTCGGACGCTCCCGCTGGCTGATGGACCTGGCGGCCGTCCAAGCCGGCTACGTGAGGCCCCTCTTCCCTTGCTCAGCGAAGCCCCTGCTCGACTGCTGCAGCATCTGTCGAATCAGTTCCAGCTGAGCCTGGCCCACCGCTGCAGAACCTGGCCAAGTACTTCCGCGGCGACAACGCGGACGAGAAGACGATCGGCTTGACCGTGCCGGTCATCGGCACGGTCCTGGGCCACCCGCCGCACCCGCCGCCGCACCCGCCGCACCCGCCAAAGAACGGCAGCCACCCGGAGCCGCCGCGCCCGCCCAAGAACGGCAGCGAGCCCGAGCCGCCGCACCCGCCCCACCCGCCGCACCCGCACCCGCCGCCGCCGCCGCCCGCGGTCGCCATCGCCGCCTTCATCCCCCGCAAGTTTGAGGTGCGGCCCGCCGCCAGCCCTGCTGCTGCCAAGCGCACGGAATCTGTGGCCGATGCCTGTTACTGATACAGTTTGTCCGCGCCGCAGGGCGAGCCGCCGACGCCGAACGACCGCCGCATCAAGATCGTCCACACGAACGCGACCACGGTGTACTCGCGCCGCTACGGCGGCTGGGCCTTCAGCTGGACGGTCAAGCACCAGGCGCACCAGCTGGCGCACGCGCTCAAGGACGCCGGGGTGCGCTTCCCCCTGAACCCTTGTTCCTAAACCCGCATAAACCCTAAATAGCCTCGAAAACCCTAAACGCATACACGTGCCTCGCAGATCTGCCCGGCCAAGGGCAAGTTCTTCTCGGCGACCTACGACCTGAGCCCCTGGAAGCTGTTCGGCCGCACCAACGAGGTCTGGTGGGTCCAGCTGCCGCGGCACCCGCACCACAACGACAGCCGCAACGGCACCGAGCCGGAGGGCCCGCCCGCGCCGCCGCCGCTGCCGGCCGGCCTGGGCCTGATCGACCCGGCGCTGCTCTTCCCCGAGGAGTTCCCGCCGCCGCCGGAGCGCCCGGAGGGCCCCCCCGAGCCGCGCCCCGAGCCCGAGCTGCCCGAGCCCGCTGCCTGGGAGGTCTCCGAGGGCCAGGAGCTGCCCGCCGACGCCCTGGAGGCTGCCGCCGCCGCGGCGCAGGCCGCGCGGCAGGAGGTCCCCTCTTCGTAGGAGGCGTGCCTGTCAGAGCGTGCCCTGCAGGAGCCAGGGAGGTGTACATGAGCAGGGCGACGGCGGCGCTGCTGTTGCGCAGCGCCCGCCCTTGCCAGAGTGGGCCGCCGGCATTCGGCAAGCCCCTGTTGTGACGTTTTTCCTGGGACGCAGCCCAGCGGACCCTTGATGCAGACGCTTAGCTTGGTCACGCATCGCTGCCAGCCCGTCAGCCACCCGTTTGGTAGTGTCTTTTGAACATTGAAGCTTCACTGCTGCAAACTCCCCTCGAGTGCGATATAGGTAGGGACGATAAGCTGGCTGTAAATGAGCCACCAATCACTCAAATTGAGAGTCGAGTTGTTGAGTGCAGCCTGGCATGCCGGCAACGCCTCCTGCCTCCGGCCTCGAGAGCTGACGAGAGCTCATGGTAACGAGACCTATTCTATCAGCTACTCTCCGACCTCCAGCCCTGAGACAGCACGCGAACGAAAGATCTCCTTCCCATCAACCGTGAGCATGGCGCATGTGTTACTGCGCGGCAAGCTCGCGACGTCCTGCAGGCAGCCAGCATTTCTGCTGCCGCCCCTTTCGAGAGCCTTCGCCACCGAGCAGGGTGGGTCTCCTTTCGCGCACGCTCTTGTCACAGATGCGAATGCCAAAGAATACACAGCAGCTGATTTCACCTACCTTCTCTTTCAGAGTCGCGAGTTCGGCAGCCCGACAGTGCAAAGGAGTACGAGCAGGACCTCAAGAACGCAGGTTGGCCTGATGCCTGCCTCCCCCGTCAAAGGCTTGAGCTGCCCTGTTTGCCTGTTGTTGGACGCAGCTGCACTGGCAGCTCCATGTTGCTGCCGCCTGCTCCCACCAGGGGCCACCACCGCTGCCGCAGAGGCGGGCACAGTATCCTATTTCACAGCGGCCTGGTGTGGACCCTGCCGGGCCATCGCCCCGCTGATCGACAAGCTGTCCCTCGAATTTCCCCACGTCCTGTTCGCCAAGCTGGACATCGACAACCTTGACCTGCAGAGCATCGCCAAACAGCACGAGGTGGCTGCGGTGGTGAGGCGCAGCTGTCATGCCTGAGGTCGGTCTCTCCTGGCAGCCAGTCCGTTCTGACGTGTGCTTACGTCACCTGCAGCCAACGTTTGTGCTCCACAAAGGCGATCAGACGCTGGACAAGATTGTGGGCGCAGACCCGCAGCGGCTGGTGGCGAGCCTGCAAAAGCTCAAGTAGATGCCAAGGACGATGAGAGACGAGGGGGGCTAGTTGCTGCCGGTTCACATGCTGCTGTGAGAGCGAGTTTGAGTTTGTGTCCGAAACGAGAGTGTGTTACAAGCGTCAGCCCCTCCGCAGCGCTTGCGTCGGGGCGCCACTCACATCCGGCAAGAGCGCCTACTTCAGGTTGATGACCTGCAGGCCTGCAGCGGGCACGGGCGCACGCATGTCAGTGGAGCAATGCAGGCTGCGCATAACTTGTATGTGCCCAGCCAGCTTGGCACGTAGGAAGGGAAGAGGCGCACCCGGAGGCAGCGACAGCTTGAGCTTCTCAGCCTTGTCCACGTCCGTGACGCAGAGCGTGTACAGGTACCGCGAGCAGCGGACCTTGAACTTGGTCACGTCGCCGCTCTTCTTAATCTTGACGGAACGGGCGTCCTTGCGCCGCGCCGTGAGCAGGAAGTCCTTGATCTCCTTGATTTGGCGCGGCTGCAAGCAGCAGGCAAGACCGCCGGTCAGCCAACCCCCGATCGCCGATCGGAACACCAGCCCTGGAAGCCAGGCCCTCCTGTTCCGCTGCCAGCCGATGCGGGTGAGCTAGGCCCGGCGGCTGCAGGGCCCCCGGGCCGATACGGGGCAAGTTTCGCCTTGCTTCAAGCTTTCTTCTGCCTCAGAACAGCGCATCAAAGCATTGCCAAGCAGGACCGTCAAGCCCGAGCTGAGCGGGCGCCGGCGGATGGGGATGGGGCAAGGCCGGGCCCCGCACAACAGAGGTCAGGGAGCGTAGGCCCACCATGGCGGCGACGCGCTCCTCCACACCCTTTGGCCCGGCACCAAGTGCAGACCCGGCGAAGGCCGCCGTGCGGCAGGGTTTCACGAGGGCAACATCAAATGTCGTTTTTGGCCGCAGACGGATAGCGAGTGCAGCGCGATCAACGGGGATATCACGCCATGGCTAGCACATGGCGGTCGCCTCCCGCCCCTGCATTTTCCCACTCATTCCATACATATCCGTGCTCTCGTCATTGTCGCAGAGCGAGCGCGCTTGTTTGAAGCCCCTTGTGGATCACCCGGCCGAGCTGTCGTATTGTCAGCTTGGGTTCCCCGCGAGCGCCGCTGCGCTGCAGGGCATGCCAGATTGTCTGCATCACCTATCGCCGCGGGATTCTCCGGGAAGGCTACCAGCACCGACTCCTCACGAGCCTCAGTGCTGTGGGTGGCCAGCAGACAGCCTCGTTCTTCTCCTTCCGCCCAGAGGTGGGTGGCAAACAATACTAGCGGCAGGCTCTCTGTGTGAGCTTCCAGCAAGAGTGGAGGAAGGGGAGTGGCTGAGGCCCTGAGTGGACTGAGCCCCGCGCTGCCCTGCCCGCTCGCCATGGTGTCGCAAACAACGCGCATGGCCGCCCACATGCAGGACCCAACCAGCTGTGCCAACCAGAGAATTGCAGGTTTGGTTGCTTCTTTTCCGCCTGCGGGCTGGGGTAATGGTCTCCTTGGGATCGCTGGCAAGGTTCTACACAGCCTGGAGTCTGGTGTCAAAGAACACTGCTTACAAAGTACATGCCAGTCTTTTCCAGACGCCAAGTGTACCAGCCAGTGGGCAGCTGGGCCGCCTCTTGAGGGGGCTGGGAGTGGGGGGTTTGCATGTTGCGCGCTTGCTGTGCGGGGACCGGCAGATCGCCAGCGCAGCTTGCCTGCTCCCGTCTGGGGGCAACTCAAGCTCGCCGTCGTTCCTGAGCCGCAGCCAGCGTTCAGGGCTGCCCTGAGTTCCTGAACCTCTGAACCTGGCAGGTGAGAAGCCAGGTTCAGGACTGCGGCGCGATAGCTGGCCCCGGTGGCCACATTTGCGCCGGCACATGGCGCGAGGAGGCGAGCGCTGGCTGCGCCTCCTGTGATGATTGGACCCCCAGGCTGGCGATCCGTGCCAGTCGGTAAGCCTCCCTTGCTGCCCCGGTGTTTGGGTTGCACTGCTGACCTTACCTCTGACCGGCCGAGCAGCGCTGGAGCAAGCATGTGCGTGGCAGCAACCTGCCGAGCTTGCCTGCCATTTTGTGTCATGCATTTTCTAAAGCAGTGAATGTATAGTCTTCGTCCCCCCTTAGCCGGGAAACGCCTTGCGCATTGTCGTGTTCTGCCAGCCTGTCGATGTAAGCCAGAGCTGCTTCCATGCAGCAGACGGCAGCTACAAGTACGTGCGGGGACGTCACGCCCACCACACCGTCAGCCCTGTTGGGTTCCTTTTCTGACAGTAGCAACGCATATTTGGGGTAGCTAAGACCGCAGCACGCAGGACTGAGAGGGGGCGTGCTGCTGGGGGCACAGGGACTAGGCGGTACAAACACAGCGGAACTTTCACAAGCAAGCAGCGGGTCTGCCAGCGGCTTCTGAATCGCGCCGATGGTGGCATGCAGCTCTGCCGCCTTCTCCTTCTGCCGCGCCGCCTCAGTGGGGCGCATGCTGGCGAGGGCGTCGTTGGCCGGCAGCGGCATGGTTGTCACGCATTGCAGCCAGCGGTTCGCCACGGCCTTTTGGCCATTCATCCCTGGCAGCATGTCCCGCAGCGCCTTCTCCCTGCAACGCGCCAGCAGGCAGTCAGGGCTGCTCTGGCCCTACACCCGTGCAAGCCCCGCATGATAAGCACACTGCTGCAAGCCAGAAACAATGGCGCAGCGGAACCAGAACGCACAGGGGGCTCTGCGGCGGCGGCGCCAGGGCCATGTTGTCCTTCCGCCACCACCGGCGCCACAGGTGCTCGGCCATGACCTCGGCCGAGCTGCGCTTGGCCTCCATGGCCGCCCGCTCGCCAGCTGTGAAGTGGCACGCCCGCAGGCGCACTGCGCGCTGCACCAGCTCAGCAGCCTGCGCCGGGCCGACGCACGGGCTGCAGGCGAAGGCGCGCGTGTGGTTGGCGAAGGCGCCGCATGTGATGCCGATCGCCAGGAGGACAGGCGATTTGACGTGGGCCAGGTCGCCAAAGGCGTGCCACCTGCAGCACGCCAGAGCCTGCTTGGGCAGCCCTGCACCACCTGCCGCAAGCACGCCCCATCCATGATTGCCCAGGAGGCAAGGCTTTCTGCTGCCACCCAGAAAGCAAGCGCACCGGCTCTGCGACTCGCGGAGGGCATCAGGGCAGGGGCGCACTTGGCCTGGTCCTTGCCCATCACGGGCCACTCGCAGGGGGCGGCCTCGCCTACCAGGTGGACCTGCCACCGCCTGGGGCTGCTGTTCTGCGGCGTGCCGAAGCTGAGCAGCGCAGCCGGGCGCGGCACCGCCAGCATGGGCGCGCCCGGCGGGAGCAGGCCCAGCGGCCCTGCATTCCAACGCCTCCGTCCGCTGCATGCGGCGGCCACTCATTAGTGGTGGGTGCTTGGTCGATCTCGCGAGCTGGCCGCCGGCTGGGCCAAGGCCACACCCTCGTCGCAGAACTGGAAGGTGTTGGAACACAGGAACCCGAAGCGGTGTGCCCTGCCACAGATCCTCCGTGAGGAGGTCCGTCGCTGGCGGGCCGGTTGCCCGAAGCGGGTCGTTGCGCGGCGGCGGGCACGACCTTGCCAGCAGCCGCGCATGCTTGCAGGCAAGCAGAGACTGGCGTCGGCACTGCCAGTGCAGTGGCAGGTTTCCTTGCTGAAAATCACGCAGAAGGCGGACAAGGCCCCACCTCCACCAGCTTGTCCAGCATGGCGGTGTACGCCGGCATCAGCGACTCTGGCGTCGTCCGGAAGAGCGCCGTGGCGAGCGTGCCAAAGGCCGCCTCACCGCGGGCGCGCAGGGTGGGCTCCCACTTGACCTCCTTCAAGGCGACCATATCGTCGCAGACGCGGGCGACGGCCTCTCCGAAAGCAGCCGCTAACTCCCGGCCAGGCCGGCTGCGGGCATGCAGAGCGCCCCATCAGCTCTCCCGCAGGCAGGGGAGCGGCGCTTGCCCAGACCAAGGACCACACCGGTCGAGCGGCGTCGAGCTCACGGACGCTGCGAGCCGCTCGGCGCGTAGCACCGCCTCCCTCATCAGGACCGCTGCAGGGCAGGCAGTGTCTCATCAGGAAGGGATGAGATAGAGCATGCAAAGCGCGAGGTTCTGCGATCATGCGGACATGTACACTCCATTGCGGCTGGAGAGCGCTGAACGGGCGGTGCCACGCCGCTCGCGCCTCGTGGCCTGCGGCATTTGCGAGGCCGCAGCGTGGCCGGGAGAAAGGGGAGGGCGCGGACCTTGTTCCGGGGTTGGTGCCTGGGCATCAGGCACGAGCACGCCGATGCTGGGCGCATGCAGGTCGTCCTGGAACCATTAGCTGCCCTTGGGCTCGCTATCGACGTCCAGCCGGAAGCGGTCGCGCGTGGCCTTTGCGACCTCGCGGCTCCCCGAGACGCCCAGGTAGCAGGAGAGGCTGCCGACACCGGCCTGGGCCTCGCAGCGGCCGTCCGCCATGGGTTGGACGCCCCGGTCGCTGCAGCAAAGTGTCGGCAGAGCTCAGCGTCTGGTTTTGCCACCGGCTGCCCTAGGCGGGCGGGACACGCACCATTGCCCTCTGGTTTCCCGGCCATGCCGCTTCATCTCTTTGATCGCCGCCTCCATGCTCAAGCCACGCAGGGTTGCAGCCAGCTGCAGGCGGAACGGCGTCTCCTTTGCGTGGCCGACACACGGCCGGTCCGCCTGCACTTGGCCAGGCGGCGCCCTCAGCAGGGCTGCCCGTTGGCTGGCACAGCCGGAAACTTTCTGGCTGGGCAAGGCAGGGCCCTGCTGCTGCTGCAGCTGTCAGTCAGCGCAGCAGGCCCTCCTGCCCCCCCAGCGCCCGAGCAGCGGGTCGGATCACAGCGCTTGGGGTCAAACGCGGAGGCGCGCACCAGCTCGGCCATGTGAAAGGCGACGGCGCGGTCGGCCGCCTGGCCCTCGTCCGGTAACATCCCCAGCCGGTGGGAGGCCGAAGGCCCGCCCTTTGTCACCGAAAACCTCAACTGAGTAGGACACGCCGTCGACCATTTCGTACGGCTCGATGCAGCGCCTGGGTCAAGCGCCAGCAGCTGGCTCGTCAGTCGCAGGCGCCTGCGTGCCGCCAGGGGCCGGGTGAGCGAGAGCGAGCCGCGCCCGCCGGCCTCCACCAGCCTGGCGGTCTTGGTGGCGCTCAGCGCCTTCCAACGGCCTGCCAGCTCAGAGCGCAGGAGCGCTGCAGGCTCTGGTCGGCCACCGCCGCCTGGCGCAAAGAGTCGTCGACGTGGATGGCGTGAGGGGCGAGGTTTGAGCCCGTCAGGTGCGCCTGCAGGCCCAAAGCCGGCTGAGACGAGCAGCAGCGTCCAGCTGACCCTGCACGCAGATGCCTTTCGTAGGCAGGGGCCCAAAACCGCGCTGCCAGCAATCAGTGCTCTGCATGCGGTTCAGGATTGGGGGGATCTGGACTCCTCAGATGACACCGGCAAAGCAGGTGGGCAGCTGGGTGGGCGGCGAAACGCACGCCGGCCGCTGCAAGCGTGTCGGCGAGGAGGGCAGCGTCCTCCTTGCTGCTGGAATAGCAGGGGTAGAACGGCCACTCCTCGCCGGCGGCGTCCGAGAACTGCGCCAGCACGCCGAGCTTCTTGTTCATGGGCGTGCAGCCCAACACCGTGCGGAGCAGCGGCGGGCCCTGCGCGCGCAGCAGCCCCGCCTCAGCTGCCAGCGGGTCACCTGACATGACAGCGCAGCACAGAACAGCGCAAGTAAGGTGCCGTGCGCAGCGCATCTAAGCTGAGCTGGCAGGCGCGCACCGGGCACGGCTCTGCCTGCGCCACGCACTCCAGCAGGACGATCAGCTTTGCCAGCTTGGGCTTCTGCCTCGCCTTCAAGCCCCCGAACAGGGTGGCGAGGTCGTACAGAGCCACAATGAGGTCCCTGCTGACCTTGTCGAGGGCACCACAGGCTTTCAGAAGCACGTGGTCGGGCCCCGTCAGCCTGCCGCCGTTGTACTGGCCGGCTTTGCCACCTGCGCACCAGCAGCAATTGCAGTCAGCAGCCTGCACTCTGCCCGCAGCCGCTGGGCGGGGGACCGGGGGAAAGGCAGCACATCGCGGCTCACTGGAAGCGGCACTCAGCGCCTGGTTCCAGGGGCCCGTGGTCAAGCCAAGGACAGCTCCATGAGCTTGTCAAACACCTCGGACTTTGAGATGTACGCGGTCTCATTGTGCTGGATGCGGATGATCCAGTCGTCCAGGACAACGTTGGGACTAGAGCTGCTCACAGCCAATAGGCAAGGCAGTCGTGGGACGGGCCAACTCCTCTTTCCAGGCAGCCGACGGACCGCAGCAGCGCCTACCTCGGCTGTCGCCTCCAGCCGCCTGCGCCTGACCGTGCGGCTGCCGGCTGCTGCTGCAGGCGCTGCTTCTCCGGGCGCTCGCGGCTGAAGGCGGGAGCGCCTGCGCAGGCAGCGGCAACCCGTCTGCGGCGGCGGCAGCGGCTACGGCTATTTCCGGCTGCCTTGTTTCAGCATGCGGATCAGCCCGCGAATCGGCCGCCGGCCCAACCTTGTGAGCCAGCGCCGGATGACGTCTTGTCTGGCGACAGCGCGGCCGCGGCCGCTTGCAGCTGCTTGAGCAGCGCGCAGAAGGGGCTGCTGCCCATGAGCGCTTGCGGCCACGGCAGGAGGGCTCAGATACGTGAATCTGCCCACTTAGGGAGTCAGAAGATAAGATGGGAAGGCAGGCGCGCCTGCAGCACGCTGTTCATGAAGCACAGGTTGCCAGTATTGACGAGACCGCGCGGCTCGAACCGCAGTCGCGACTCCAGCACGTCCGCCGGGTATTCCGCCAGCAGCGCCTGGAGCGCGGCCTGCGCTGTCGGCAGGAGGCCGGGCGGCGGCGAGGGGCGGGTCTGCAGCCAGGGCCACGCCGGCTCTTTCAGCCGCCTGGCTAATCGATGGCAAACAGTTTGTGAAGGTGAGGGGAACAGGGGGGGGTGTGCTGCTGTTGCGAGGGGGGCAGGCGGCCCTGGCTGCAGGCCCGCCCATTGCCGCTACCCGGCTTAAGCTGTCAAGCAGGTGGCAGAGAGCACCTCTGCTAAGCCACCCGCCGCGCCTGCCGCGTGAGCGGCGCTGTCGGGGCCCGCCGTTGTCCGCGCCTCCTGCAGCAGCCTGCCACCCCGGCCGACCGCGCGCAGCTGCGTTGCCACGCCTGCCGGTGACAGCACCGGCAGCCTCGCTAACAAGCTGCGGTCATGCCTGGCATGATAAGCCATGGTGCTTGTTGGCTCGCTCACATGCTTCTTGCTCGGGCCGGGCAGGGGCGCACCGGGTGCAGGCTGCAGCGCCGCGTCTGCGCGAGGGGTCGTGACGCCTGGCCGGGGGCCACACCAGCTCCTGCCGCGCACAGCGAGGCTCGCCTGCAGGCAATGGCTGCGCGCATTCGGCCTCCATGGAAGGATCCCCA
>BHFV01000139.1:0-46830 GCA_003568905.1 Trebouxiophyceae sp. KSI-1 | reverse complement strand
CGCTGGGATGGCAGGGGCCAGACGTGCAGCCGCAAGTGCAGATCGCAGCACGGTTCAAGGGGCTGCAGGAGGCGGCAGAGGCAGGCATTTTTTTTGCAGCAGACATGCCTCGTGAAGCAGACATGCCTGACAATGCCTGGCAATCCTAAACTGTGGCTGTGGCTGTGGCTGTGACTGTGACTGTGGCTGTGACTGTGGCTGTGACTGTGACGGCAAAACATCGCAATGACCCTCAGCAGCCACTGGAGGTCCTGATTGTGCTGTCGCGGGCGATGGTGACAGGAGGGCGAGGGGCGCGCCCGGTGGCCGCCGGCCGGCTCCGCCAGCAGGACGGCTGCCAAGGCGAAGGGGAGGCCCGCGGAGCGGCGGTTGATGTCCGACAGCTGCTGGCCCGGGCGGCAGGCGAAGGCGAGCAGGCGGTCTAGCCAGGCCTGCGGCCGCGCCTGGCCCTCTCGCAGCAGCCTGCGCGCGGCGGCAGCAGCGGCCGCAGCGCTCAGCCTGCCAGCCTGCTGTTTGCCACACCGCGGTCTGTTGCAGCCCCCTCAATCTGCCTGGAGCTGCGGCAGTGCAAGGGAGCTGCCAAGCGCTGCAAGCTGGAAACTCGCAGGGCGGGCACGCTGCGTTGCCTGTCTGCCTGCACAGGAAGCTCTGAAAAGCCTGCAGAGGCGGTTGCAGGCAGTCGGCGCGCCGCTCTTTCGGGCGGGAGGCAGGGGGCGGGCGCACCGTTCTGTCAGGGCTGTGAGGCCCAGCACGCACTTTTCGACTGCGCCGTTGTGCTTCATCTGCGTCAGGCAGTCCAGCAGCATGTCGCCCGCGCTCGCCAGCACCGCCTCGTCCGCCAGCAGCCGCCCGCCGTCCTCTGCATGCCACAGGCAGCCGCCTCTGATGGTCGCGATCGCTATACCGGCAGCAAGCTGCCAGCTGCCTGCCAGGAGCGTTTGCCAGGGACCCGGTCACGTGCCAGGCACCCGCCAAGGGTGGTGCCCAGCCGTGGGAAGCCCTCTCATCGACGTTAACATTCCGTTCCGATTAAAATCATTGAATGAGCAATACCCGCACCGCATGCTGCCCCTGTTTCTCATCTCCACATCTGTGAGCGACGCAAGCCCACTTTGCGGCAGCAATCGAGTGGGGGGGGTGGGGAACCTGCAGGGGGCAGGCAGCGAGCCAGCGCCCCCACCACAAAGCCGGCCTCCTTGACCGCCAGCCAGCAGGCGGTCGTGACCAGCTGCCCGCTCAGCGCGCCGCCGGCGTCTTCCCCGGCCTCTGCCTGGCTGCTTGCCTCCCAGTCGTCGCCCACCACCTCCTCCGCGCCTGCAGCGGCAGCCAGTTGGTACTGACGGTCAAGAAGCGTGCTGAGCGCATATGCATACAATACCCCCCAACCCCACACACCCGCAGGCACGCATACACATCCTATCTGGCTGCCAGCTTGGCTGTGGGGCGACAAAGGCAAGCAGGGGCAGCGAGTCTTCTGGCGAGCTCATCACTGCTGGAGGCAGTGGTGGCAGGCGCGAGTGAGCAGAGGGGCGGGCGCACCGACGTAAGCATCCTCGTGCAGCGCCAGCACCGGCAGCGTCAGGCGCGACACCTCCTGCAGCTGCGCCACCAGGCCGGCCAGCCAGCGACGGGCCGCATCGCCGACTTCAGGCTGCGCGGCTGCCGCCTGCGCGAGGCCCGCCCAGGGCGCCGCCTCGATCACGTAGCGCAGGGCCAGCAGGCTGCCGTGCAGCGCGCCGCCGCGGCCGGAGGCTTCCAGGCCCCCCGCCGCCTCGGCTATCGCCGCCTGCAGCGGGCAAGCGAGGGGGGATCTGCTGTGAGCAGCCAGGCGGGCGCAGGCTACGGCTCGCCAATGCGGCTGTGCTGCGCTGCACTGCAGCCTGCAGCATGTCTGCAGTGTCTGCTGGCACCCAAGAAGGCTGGCCGTTCCAAGCCAAGGCGCTGTGCATGGAATGCACGCCTCCAACTTGTGCAGGGCAACAGCCGCACCGAGTTGAGGGGGAACGGGCGTGCCTGCAGCTCGCCGCTGAGACGCTGCAGGAAGTGCAGGCAGGCGGCGACCGGTCCGGCCTGTGGCGGCGCCGCCTGGGGGTCCCTGCCGGCGGCTGCCGGCCCCTCCCACGGCAGCAGCACGCCCATCGTGACCGCGTATTTGCTGAAGGCGGCCCGCAGCAGCCGTGCTCCTGCAAGGACGTATCGCTCGGTGCCGGAGCCCCCAGATGAGGGCTGTCGCAGGAGGCGTAGGCGAGAGTCAGCAAGCCGAGCTTCAAAATTGAAAAGGGTAAAAACTGAGACAGGGGCAAAGGCGCGGGACAGGATTTGCACTCGTGCTTTTGCACAGAAACCCTGTCAACTGAGTCATGGATGTCAATGAGAGTGAGAAAAGCACGCAGGCAGGCGTGATTGGGATGCCAGGGTGGCGGGGTTGCTGGCCGTGGCATGTCCGGCCCTTCCGCACCCCACATGTGTGCCGAAAAACAGGGATCCCCGACCGCTTCCCCCCGAACTCTTCCTGCAGCCTCACCAGCGTCAGACTCTGGCAGGCGCGGGGAGGCGGCCAGCTGCAGCGCCCAGCCCAGGAAGCCTGCCAGCTCGCCGTCGCGCTCCAGCCCCGGCAGCGGCGCGGGCCAAGCGGCCAGGGCGGCCGCCAGCGCCTCGCGAGTGCGGTCCCAGGTGTCCACCATCGAGCCTGCGGGAAGCAGCGGGCGCGGCTGCAGGGCCCATAGTAACCGACACCAGCAGCAGCTGGACGCAAGCCATGGATGCTACCAAGGGCAGCCATCCATCAGGCAAGCTAGCTCCTGTCATGAGGCCATGCTGCAACCGGTCAGGCATCGCTGACGCCGCCGCCTCTGCCCCGCACAGAGAGCTCGGCACGCGCCCGCAAGCATGGGAAACCACATGCAGACTGCGAGTCCAGGCTATGATCGTCCCCTCACACATCAAGAATCTGCCCTGGCATGCGGTCGCTCTAGCAGCTCAGAGTGCCGCGGCTGGGAGGCAGTCGCAGTGAGCATGCCGCACCCAGCAGCGCCAGCGTGGCCGGCCCCGAGAAGAAGCCCGCCGGTAGCGCCTGCAGCCCACCCAGTGTCGTCGGGACGGACGCGGGGCTGCACGCGGCGCGCTGCCGCTCGCGAGCCGCGGCCCGAGCCGGGGACCAGTCCCCTTCGCTCGTCCACAGCTCCAGCAGGCGCGCCAGCAGCGCCGCGGCCGGGTGCTTGCGGCTGAACGGCGCGCCGGGGTACAGGCTGGCGGCCAGCCTGGCGGCCAGCCAGTGCAGGAACGCCGCCTGGCGAGCCGCGCCTGCAGGGCAGGCGCCTCGGTGAATGTCTCAGTAACTGGCGAGTGCGCCGCCGACACGGGCAGGGCAGGCTGCATGGCTGCTTGGCAGGCTGGTAGCGGCGCAGGTTCTGTCACAGACGGCACGGCAGGGCTTGTAGCAGCCGAGCCAAGCTCTGGGAGAGGCTCGCTTGGTGCTTCACTGGGGAGGGGTCGGCGCGCCTTCGGCTGCCTCCGGGCCGCCGCGACTGACCGCGACTCGCAGCGAGGCGATGACTCGCGCCACCAGGCGGCCGGTGAGCCCGGCCCAGCGGTTGCGCATGCTGGCGCTCTGCCCCCGCATGCCCATGGCCAGCGCCTCCGCCGCCAGCCGCAGCTCCAGCTCGCCTGCGGGGGCGAGCAGGCCGCCGCTGCATCAGCGGCAGGCGGGCCTGTGCGTGGGTTGCAGCCTCAAAGGCAGGAGGGCGCAGTCCCACATGCATGCGTGCGGCTTGTCAACTCCACCAGCAGCAGCTTGTTACAACAGAGACAGGAGTAATGAACACAATGAAGCGATGACCATGATGCCTCCGACTAGAAACTGCCTGCGGCCGCGGGGCTTGGCAAGCTGGCAGTACAGGAGGGGGGGGGGGGCACTGGGCGGGTGCGTCAGCTTGGGGTGCGTGCTCAGCAGCTGCAGCGCCTCCGTCCGCAGCGCCTCGCTAGCGTGCCGCGCCGCCCGCAGCAGCAGATCCGGCGGCACTGCCACAGGCGGCGCCCCGGGCACAGCCACGGTGCCGACGTCCTCTGCGAGGCCGTGCTGCCGAGCCGCCCGCAGGAGCGCCACCACCGCCGCCACCTGACAGGCGTCAGGCGGCTCTCGGAGAAGTCTTGAGCTCAGAACTGGGGCAGCTCACCCAGTATGCGAGTGGGTGCCTCCCTTCCGATCGGAGCTTGACCGCAGTGCGCTTGCAGGGGTTGCGTCAGGGGTGTGCCTCAGGGGTCGTTAATGAAGTTTTGGGGTCCCGACAGGAGCGAGAGATGAACGTTGCCACAGCGCCAGCAGATTCCCTGCTCACAGCCCCACTGACTCTAACCACCCAGCCAGCCTCTCGCTGTTTTCTTTTCCAGAGTTCCAAGCATGTCCTGAACCCTCAAATCGTGCCCAATCCAGCCTGGCCGAGTAAAGCACGCCTCGCCATCGCTCAGCTCGGCGCCCGGCCCCTCCTGCGGCTCCAGCGCCCGCGCCAGCAGCGGCGGCAGCGCGGCCGGCTGCAGCCGCAGCAGCGCAGGCAGCGCGTGCGCCGCCAGGTTGGTCCGCAGCCGCTCGCTGCCGCCCCGCAGCGCCGCCAGCAGCGGCGGCTGCCAGTGCGCCTGCCATGCGGCGTCGGCGGCGCTGGGGCTGCCGCCTGCACAGCTAGAATGCCTCATTGCAGGCCAAGACTGCGGTCCTGTGCTTTGCCTACTGGCAGATGCTCGCTTGGCTGGCCAGTGCGGCCCAGCTTGCAGCTGCCAGCAGCGACATCCGTGCATGCTTCCCTTCCTTGCCCGCTTCGGGACTGGAGAGCATTCTTCGGTCTGAACGCCAGCGCATGCAGGCTGGGCTGGGAGAGGGCGCATAGCCGCGATGCCTGGCAATAGCGCTCCCCAAACTCTGGCACCCCTCCCCAGCTGCTGAGGCACATGCCAGGCCATGCATGCAGCAGCTTCAGTGCAGCCAGCCACGCAGCAGCTGAGAGCCACGTGGCCAGGAGAGGCAGAGCGCCCCTTCCCTGCACCCAAGGCAGGAGGGCTGCCCACCGGCAGCATGCGACTCTGCCAGCAGCCGCCGGAGCAGCTCGTCCAGGAAGCCTGTGGCTGCCTGGCAGGCGGCGTCCTGCTCCAGGGAGAGCAGCGTGGCTTGGATGAGGCCCGGCTGCACCGCCAGCAGCCAGCCGGCCCCCAGGCGCGCAGCCACCGCTTTGAGCGGCGCCAGCACGCCGCGCTGCTGCTGCCGGCCTGCCGGGGGGAGGGAGGCGGGGCTCAGGGGGCGCTGCTTCTGTTGGGCAACCGCCAGGTGTCCAGCAAGCAGGGCTCTGGCTTGCCTGAGAGCTGGGCATGCAGGACTCACAGGCACTGACAGGCAGAGCGGCGGCCAGCTCGTTTACAAGCTCACGGCCTGTGCTGCAGAGCAGCCACAAAGCAGGAGAGGGGAGGGGGGCCAGGGTTGCACCCAGGGCCAGCATGTTGGCCGCCACCTCCCGCAGGAATGCCTCCGCCTCGCCAGCCTGGCTGCCAGTCTGGCAGTCCATCTGCCACTTGAGCAAGTCGAGCAGCGCCTCGAAGGCAGCGTGCAGCTGCCGCAGGCACTGCAGGGAAGACACCTGCGGGCGGCCGGAGAATGTGGGTCCCTTTGGCTGCAGGAGCTCGCCGCTGCTGCTGCTTTGCTGAGCAGTTTCATGGCGCTGGCTCAGGCGTGCTGCAGCAGAGGCATGGCAGCCATGCCTGCTGCTCTGGCCCTGGGTCACACAGTGCGCTTGTTGGGCTGGCTGGTGCCGAGAACTGTGCAGCTTGGCCGGCCAGGAGGGGAGGGGGCGGGGCGGCGTGCCTCCCAGTTGCTCTGCAGGCAGGCCATCAGGCGGGCGCGCAGCGGCGGGCCCACGGTCCAGCCACGGTCAGCAGCCAGCGCTGCCTCACTGCCCTGGCAATGAAGCATCAGCTCGGGAGCTCAGCGCGCTGCTCATGTCCCCAGGCCCGTCACCCTCAGCCGCCCGCCACATGCCCACTCTGGATGCTTGCAATCACAGGGGGGCAGGTGAGTATCATGGAAGCTGCCGGCAATGAACGCGATGCAGTCTTCCAACCGCTGAGCTGGCAAGTGAAGCTCGACTCGTGAGCGCTGCGCCGCCGCAGCCGCGCAAGCTTGCCTGGGCTCCGCAGGCACGTGCAGGCAAAGCCAAGGGCGGCGGCAGAGGCGCGCCTGCAGCCGGCGTGCCGTCCGCTGCAGCGCCACTGTGAGCGCGCCCAGCGCCTGCTGCTTCACAAAATCGTCCTCAGCGGCCTCCACCAGGCCGCAGGCCGCCGGCAGCGCGCCGCCGACCAGCAGGTCCCAGTGCTCCCCACGTGAGTCGCACGATGAGTCATCGCGTGAGTCACGCACTTCCAGCTTGGCGTCCAGCGCCTCGGGGGGCAGCACCGCCAGCAGCCCCGCGATCGTGCAGCCGGCGGCGAGCGGCGCCAGGCGTGCCAGCTCTGCCTCCAGGCTGGAGCCGCGCTCTGTCAGAGC
The DNA here is from genome assembly GCA_003568905.1 of Trebouxiophyceae sp. KSI-1. Lineage (NCBI taxonomy): Eukaryota > Viridiplantae > Chlorophyta > Trebouxiophyceae > Trebouxiophyceae sp. KSI-1. Next base: position 40,307 of record BHFV01000139.1, on the reverse strand, counting down.
CTGCTCCAGGAAGCCTGGCTCGCTGCTGGAGTTGCCTGCAGTGAGAGGCCGCATTTCATTGCAGATTCCACGGTCTGCCAGAACCAAGCACCCTGGGGGCAGCTGCACGCATGCTGCTGCGTCCTGGCACCCCCAGAGCCGCCCAGCATGCGCTCGAAGATTCCAGCAGCGCGCAGCGGCAGGCTTGGCGGCAGCTGCAGCATACGCTTGACCTGAGACCGGCATCTGCAGGCCAAGGGGCGATGCAGGCATGGCTGCTTCAGGGAGGGGAGGGGGAAAAGCATGCCTGGCTCCTGCAGCCTGGCGCGGCCGCCGCCGCCCAGCAGCGCGTTTGCCAGCTGCAGCGCCAGCGCCTCACTGCGGACCGCCGGCAGCCGCGCGGCGGCCCACAGCGTCACGGCGGCGGACTTGAGCCCGTCCCGCAGCAGCAGGGCGCCCTGCAGGCCGCAGCGGGGGCGGCTGCGTCAGCACCCCGCACGCTCGCATCATGGAGCCGAACATGTCATCTTGCACCTTGCTTTCGAGGTGCTTGAAGCATGGCAATGGAAGCAGCATTCAGGATCACTCTGCTAGCAGCCGATGCGGGTGCCGATGAAAAGCTGGTTGCACCGCTCGCCAGCAGCGCGACACAGCTGAGTGGCACTATAGCTGGCGGATTGGGAGGCGACAGGAGCGGTGCGTGCCTGCAGCACCTGCAGCATGGCTGCCCCGATCTGCTGCGCGGCTTTCGCCGCCTCGGCCGGATGCTCGGCAGCCAGCCGGGGCCCGTGCTGCTGCAGCAGCGTGTAGAGGCAGGAGACGGTGTCCTGGGCATGGTCCGCATCCGGCCCTGTGCTGCCCGGCTCTGTCGCTGCTGCAAAGCGGGAGGCGCGAGCTGCCAGCAGCTGCGTGGCAGGCAGCGCGCAGCCCCTGCAACGACGGCAGCAGCGGAATTCACATTCAGGCGGCTGTGTGTCTGGGACAGCCTCCAGTCAATGGCAGGCTGTATCGATGTCTGCAAGCGCTGTGGCTGGCAGCAATGAGGCGGGGCTGGCTGGGCCGGGCTGCGAGGCGTCAGTCTGTCAGAGGTGATGGATATTGAGCATCCGCAGCGAGGCATGCTGCCCCTCAGGAAGCATCGATTTGCAGTCATCATGCGCCTGCTGCCCGGCCTCAACACGCAAGGACGAGCAAGCGCCACTGAGGGCCTGAAATGCTTTGTCGCTGCCATCCTTCTTTCATCAAGGTGGCTATCGATCAAGGGCAGTGGGGGCAGGAGGCCGACCCAAAGCGGCTGCCCCACTGCGAGTGCTCCAGCAGCGACAGCAGCGCCTCTGTCAGGGTGACGGTGCCCTTGGAGTCCGGCTGCCGCTGCTCCTCGGCTGCAAGGGCGGCCACCTGCAGCGGTGGGCCCCTTTCAGACGTCGCACCCGATACAATGGATGAGATCTCAGCTGTCGCAGTCACTGTGCCAATGGCACAATTTTCGGCTTGATTTGACCGTCCATTGGAGGGAGGGCACGCCTTTTGCTCGACAATCGCGACAAAGCGGTCCACCTGTTGCGGCCGCAGTTTGCGCAAGCAGTTGAGCAGCTGCTTGTGGATGCGCTTGGAGTTGCGCAGGAAGAGCAGCTCCGCCAGCAGCGCCAGTGGCCGGTCGTCTGGCGAGCCATCTGGTGCGTCTGCGGCAGTCACCAGGCCGCACAGCTCCTGCAGTTGTGGGACAGCTGTCGACCAACATTGCGTGAATTATTCAATCCAATAGATGCCTTGCTAGTCGTAGAGGCGTGCCGGCAGCGCCTGCGTCTCGCGATAGGTTGAGCGCAGGACGGCAAGCTCGCCCAGCTGCTGTGCGAATCGGCGGTGCGGTGCCGCGGCCGCCGGATCTTCACGAAGCGCCCTCGCCTGCAATGTCGTAATTCACCGCATGTTCAGCAAGAGGCGAGAATCTCTGAGGCTTGGGTGCCTTCCAGGCTTTGCGTGCCGCATGCGAATTCTCGCCTGCTCGAGCAGCGCCGGCGGGTACTCAGCGCCGGTGTCCGGCCACCGGCCCCTCTTCTGCTTTTGCTGGGCGGGCGGCATCTCCGCGAGCTGGCGGCCGGGGCCGGCAAAGGCGAGGTGCCAGCCTGGGTCGGCGGCCGCCGGGGTGCTTCCACCTCGCTCGGGCCGTCGAGCTGCCCCATAAGCTGCGGCGGCTAGATATTGCCCGGCTGGGCTGAGAGTGGTCTCCATTCCAGCAGAAGACGAGCAGGCTATTGCCCGCCTGCTGCTGGTAGCCAGAAGAATGAATCCAGTCGCATGGCTGGGCCTGAGAGTGGTATCCAGTCCAGCAGAAGTCGAGCAGGCTATTGCCCGCCTGCTTCTAGTGGCTAGAAGAACGAATCCAGTCGCATGGAAATGCATGAAGGAACGATGAGCAGCTTGGCACAGGTGGTTGCAGCGCGACGTACTCATGTGCCCCAGGTTGCTTCAACAGGGCAGGTCTTCTTGCGTTGTTGCTCATGCGATGTTCAGGCGCCAAGGCTTGCAGTCCACCAATGGCCATTGGTTCTGAGCAGCGGCCTTGCGCGGCGGATTGCCTGAATTGCACCTGTGCGAAGCGAGAAAGGGTGCTCTGCACTCGACCACCTCGTTTACATAATTAGGCAAGCAGGCAGGCAGGCTCGAGGTCTGGCAGGCAGTCCTCTGGCAACATACTGAAATACACTCAAGGGAGAGACCACTCGCACTTGAGGTCGAAAAGAGCCCACTCGCACTTGGGCAAGTAGTACTCTTGCCGTGATCCTCGTCACCGCGCACTACCCCACCCTGCTCTGCCACCTGCAGCCACTGCTGATCAATCCAGTGCAGGAGCTGCTCATGGCCCCTGGTCAGCCTGGAGAGGAGCTCTTACTGGTAGCACGCCACGGTGCCGCACCTAATGCCTCTCGCGCAGCAACAAAGAAGCACAGAGCTGCGAGAATCGGCCTCCCAAATGGTTGGGGTGGCGGCGTGCACTTCTCCCGACAATGAACCGCTCGGGCCCAATGAGCACGCAAGCCATGACTGCCATGCTTTTGACTTGCAAGCTTGGTGATGAGCCGCTGGTGCAACGGAAGAACTGTGCCACCAGGCTCTGCCCCAAGGGTAGGCTCTGATCATGCCTTGCCTTGCTTGCACCTTGGGGCAGAGCCTGGTGGCTCAGTGCTTCAGTTGCGCCAGCCACTCGTCACCAACCTAGAGGCCTCAGCGGCCCGCTGGGAGGTGTGATGCGCGCCGCCGCTGCCTGCAGGCCACCACAGCGATTCCGGCTGCTCGCGGCTCGGCGCCTGCATCTGTCCGCGATGGCCAAGAGGGAGGGCACCGGCGCATGCAACCAGACGAAGCTGCACTCCTGGCTGTCAGGCTTGCACCGGAGGGTGCTGTCAGTACGCAGGGGCTACTGCACAGTTGAGGGCAAAACTGCAAGGCAAGTCAGGTGGGTGCTTTTGGGCAGTTGAAAGGCCGGATTGCGACTCTGCGTGATGGCACAGGACCATGCCATACCTCCAAGCTGTCAAAGAGCAGACAGACTCACAAGCGCAAGACAAGCAGGCGGAATCGCTGGTGGCAGCCCTTAAAGCGTCTGAGAACCAGACCAACTCTCCCAATGTGGGTGAAACTCGAGCCATGGTAGTGCACTCCTCCCTGAAGCACTGCCAAGCCTTGTCTTGAGGGACAGTCTGGTGCCACCGTGGTCAAGCTGCCCAAGGTGCCATATTGGCCAATAAGCCGCCCCGGTGGCACCAGACTCTCCCCCGATGCAAGGCAAAGCAGGGCACGAAGGGGGGGCTACTTGGCAGGCTTCAGCCACCACTCGTTGGCAGAGGTGGTCTGCATCTCTGCTGCTTTAATTGTTGCCACATACGGCTGTTGCCTGCTTGCCTCCGCCCTGCGACTCTGTCTGCTCTTTGTCGGCCAAGAGAGGTAGGGCACCGCCCTGTGCCACCGCATGAGGCTGCACTCCAGCTTGTTCCTGGACGCCAAAGCCAAGGACGCTGTCAGCGAGCAGGACACCGCAGCGCGTCATTTTGCAGGACTGCAATTTGGCGAGACAGAGAGCCATATGGGCTTAGGTTTGGATGAGTTCAATCAGCTGGTCGGCCTGGGGCACGGCTTCATTGTCGCGTTGCCGTACCTCGAGGCCACCCACAACCTCACAGAGGTGCCGCGCGGCAGCGAGGAGGGCGAAGTGCTGGTGGCAGACGAGAAAAAATAGCTGAGGGGATGCAAGTCGCCTTTCCTAATGGGGACTGCGCAAAGCTGAAATTACTCTGATCTGTGCGCTGCTGTGCCTTGCACTACCTTGTGCCTTATCGGAAATCCCCGAGCCACAGGGTCGGTGCCATCGCAGCCAAGCCGCCACAGCAGCATCAGGCTCTCCCCAAGGCGCAAGGCAAGGCAGCGGGCATGGGCCAACAGACACTTGCATGGCACGAGTTTCCCTGTTGGAAGCCGTGCACCCGCTCTGCTGCCTGTTCAAAAGCAGCCGCAAACAGTGGCGCCTGCTTGCTGTTCGGCGCCTGCGTCGGGTTCAGTAGGGGCGAATGGGAGGGAACCGACTCGCACCATATTAAGTCGCACTCCAGGCCGTCCAGTCTCTTCTTGGAGCCTTCCTCCAGTGCCTGGGGCCGCCTAAGCCAGGGGGCCTTTCAGTGAGGGCACTGCAGCACGTTGATGGGCCAAGCTGGGATGTGAGGATGCAGCCAGGGGCTCAGGATGCTGATCAAGGCGCGACCCGGGCTGCAGCATGTGCCATGCCAGGCAGTGGCTGCATGCATGGCTGCCAGTGTGCCTGGTCTGCGGTCAGGGCAAGGATGTGGCTGCAGGCTGAGCGGCGCCTCAACGATGGCTTCAGCGGCGGTGGTGGTGAAGGGCAACTTGGCCTTCCCCCGGCCTGTGCCTGGCCCTCTGCGAGGGCGACAGCAACGGCAATCAAATTTCACTGCCTTTTGACGGCCGCCATCAGGAGGACGATCAGCCTTTGGCTGTGAGCGAATAAAATTCCGTTCGCCAAACGGCTCGGGCCGGAGCGGCAGGGAAGTGATGAGCCGCTCACATACAAAGACTGGTCGCCACTCCGGCTGTGGGCCGTCGGAGGCAGGATGAATTGAAGCCAACTCGCTGTCACCTTCGCAGTGGAGCCTGGCGCGGGCCAGAGGAGTAGGTGACGGTAATCGGACTCGAGGGCGGCACAGAGTTGCTCAGGAGGCTGCTGCCTAATAGCAGCCGGTGCTGACGGCCGCGGGAGGCCGAAAACTAAGAGCAGGGTGAGCCGATAGGGGTCTGAGCGTGCGCGGGCCAGGGCAGCCTCGCCCAGAGCCCGAGCCCGTCAACGCGAGCGCCAGCCTTCCAGGCCCGGCGCGGTCCCTGAATCTCTCTTTGTGGCTTTCAAGGCATATCTGGCGCAGCAGCCCTTTTCACCGGCGGTCAGCGAGTGAGAATGAAACGCACATTTCGCCATCCCGGCCCCCATCGCCGTGCCCGCTGATTGAAGTGGCTCGTCACCTCTCATCGTACAATAAGCTGTCCAGTCCAATCGCCAAAGCCGCTTGGCTGCGCCTTGCGGTTAAATTCTGAGGAGCCGGCGTTTCTGCTGCCCCGCCCTTCTGCTTTTAAGCGGGCTCGCAGCGCGCGAGCGGCTTGGTACTAGAGTGAAGCATCTGCCAGCGCCTTGAATGAGCCACTGCCGCTCCATTACAAGCCGCTGCATTGGCAAGGAGGGCGAGTGGCACCTATAAATGGGAGGGGCGCAGGAGCTCGAGCCGGCCTTGACATACGCCAGGAGCTGCCGGCTTTAGGCGAAGCCGCTGCTGCTAAAAAGACGACTGTGAGCAGCTACAGCAGGCCTGCGACAGCCACAAGCATGCAGCCGCAGAATGGGCTGGCTTGAAATCAGAGGGCACACGCAAAGAGACAAAATCCCCGCCTGACTTTGCTGTTGCTGCATGGCCTTTGACCCTCACTTTCGGTTATGAGCAATAGCTGCTCGCGCTTGTTTCATTTACTTCATCTGCAGTCGGGGCTTGGATACATGCGCGAGGCCATTTGAACGCAAGTCTGCTCAGGTCGAATGGGAGAGCAAGTCCTTAGGTGACGGCAGAAGACTTGTGAACCTTCCTGGCAAGTGATGCACTCGCACCGGGCTCAGCCAGTCACCACTGACTCGTACATTATCCTCTGATGGGAACATACTGCATTGCAGAGCGGAGCCTAACCCACCAGCCCGAGGCTTTATGTCTCGTTGCGTCTGCCTCTGACCCAGCCATCCTCTCTCTGATTTTGTGGTCATCGAAACGGCTGCACTACGTTGACTTGCCTGCAACTGCCGCGCTCCCACAGCGCTTCCCAGTATGGCCTGCGGTTCTCGAACCTTTCGCCGCTGCACAACGATGGCTGCTGGTGTTACCGGGGCAGGTGGCGGGCGAGATCCACTAGCATGCTGAACGAAGGCTCGAAGACAAAGGCAACACATTGCTTGCTGCCGCTGGCATCGCCGCAGGGTGCAGGGCGCAGGCACGGCGGCTAGAAGGTAGCAACAGCCTGAAGCCGTCCTTAAGCTTGCAACCTGACGCGTCGGCTGCTGCTTTTGTTGTTGAGTCACGCGGCTCAGAAGCAGTGTCGCGGCTTTGAAAGATCCTCGTCGAGTAAGGAAGGAAGGAAGGGTTACATCGAGTAAGGAGCTCGATGCATGGCACGACATGGCATGGCAAAGCCCCAACTGCCCTAGCTGCATGCACAGAAGGGCCTTGCCGTGCCCTGTGCCCAGACAGAAAGACAGACTCCCTTCGTGCCGTTCTCGGTGCCACACAGCTCACAGGGGTCACCTTGGCTCCACAGCAGCATGGCCAGCAGGCAGCTGCGCCGGCTGCAGCAGCAGGTTCAGCCACGGGTGGATGCTGCGTCCGAGGAGGAAGAGGAAGAGCCCAGTCCGCGTGTGCAGGCCAAGCCCAGCCTCTTCGCGCTGCTCGGCGAGGCAAGCTCCGCAAATTTAGATCGGCAGAAGATGCAAGTCCAGCGAACAAATGACGCGCAGCGCACACGAACTTTACTCTGGGTGAAGCTGTGCCCAAGATCACTAGCATGGACACGCGTGTCGCCGCCCCAGCAGAGTGGGCTCAAGCCGTGGCATGCGTTCAGAGCGCCTCACGCTTATTGTCACGGTCCTGCAGGGCGACGGGTCCGGGAAGTCGGATGTGGAGGCTGAGGATGCGGGGGAGGCCGATGGCGCTGGATCGACGCCTGAGCCTGCCAAGCCTGCTGCCGATGCAGCGCGCAGCAAAGCTGCCCGCAAGAAGCAGCGAAAGAAGGGCAAGGCGAAGGGGGCGGCGGGTGACAGCAAGGGTGCTGCGGCCCAGGAAAGCGGCGAGGACCTGGACCAGCTGCTCGCAGAGCTGAACATCACCGTGGTGCGCCACATTGGCTCAAGCCGTCCACGAGCCTCCCTTGCTTTTGCGCGCCTTTGCGCGCATCCAAAGAGTCGTCTCCAGCAGACCGTCTTTGCGATCTACAGGATGCAGAGGCGGCAGCTGCGGCGGCTGCCGAGCGCACAAACGGCGGTGCAGTAGCTTCTGGCAGCGGCGCTGGCAGCGTCCTGGCGATCAATCCGAAGCGGCTGAAGCCTGAAGACGAACTGCGTCGCATATTCGGCTCAAAAGTGGTGGCGGCGGAGTCGCGCAGCGAAGAGACCGGTGCGCTGCCACAGGAGAGCTCTGAAGTGACATTGTTCGTCCGATGGATTAACTCTGCGGTCAAAAGAGGCCACCGACTCGCCTGCCACGGCTTCACCTCGCACGCTGCATCCCCTGCTAGGAGAGACACTTCTCTGGGAGCTGTGTCGGCCCTCTAGTTCCAAGAGTGCCACACAGTCAGCCTGCCATGCGCTGACAATCCATGTGCTGCTGCACGACCGCAGCGCACATCCCGGGCGCGGGCAGGCGCGTGCGGCGGCTGATGGCTCGTGGCCTCATCCAGCTGCAACAGCTGCGGCCGGGGCTGCTGATATCGCCAAGGGACCACTGGCCGCGCCCGGACGGTACACCCTGCCCCTGCCCTTCGGGCCTGGTCTGACCTGCAGAAATTGCCCGCATGCTTTGGATCTGACGACTGCTGTAGAGCCACAGCGGGTGCATGTGACTGCTCCCAGTGGTGCTGTTCAGACCAGCAGAGCCGCAGCCGCCCACGCTTCCTTCAGCTGCCAGCAGCAGTGCAGCACATCTGCATGTGCAGATGCAGCATGCTGCCAGGGCGCTGTTGGCATGGATTGCTCAGTGCCATTGATGCCTGTTGAGGGCCTGCTGACGCGCGCCATGCCCGGATGGCCGCAGGCTCCCTCAGCATGGAGCAGCTGCCCGAGCCTGCCGGAAGCGAAGATCGCACCTTTGCCTTCGTGCACTCCCCAGCTTACCGGGCAAGCTGCCAGCCCCACTCCTGACGGAGCTGCCTCCGGCTGGGCCGGCAGGGCGTGCCTGCAAGCCGGGAACGGGACCAGGTGGCGGAGCTAACAAGCAGTAGCCTCAGGTCCACGGCAGCAGGGGCAGCAGCTGCCAGGCGCCACCAGTTGTTGTGAGTGGGGGGCACTCTCACACAGCTGCAAAGCCCCACAGCAGCGGCCGGGGAGCCCGCCATCACCAGCAGCCTGCCGAGCCTGTGCCGATGCGGGGGATGCTGACGCTAGCTGCGCCGCCGCAGGCCGCGTCCAGGGAGTTTGCGAGCGTGCAGGAGTCTTTCGACCCCAACGCGCTGCTCGAGTTCGTTCACCTCAACCCCAGCCACGTGCAGGGCCTGCTGGAGGCGAGCGAGCTCTACAGGCGCGGCTGCCAGCTGCATCTGCCCTGCCCTGCCCTGCCTGGCAGCCTCCAGCCGTCCGCCGTCCGATCGCTCTGGCAGCCCAAGCCGCCTGGCCGCCCTCCCCTGCGCTACACAGGCGGGCGGCTGTGACTTCAGACATGTTGGCAGTCTGGCCACAGGGGTGCCCAGTCTCCTTGTCAAAGAGCTGTACCCAAGATAGCAGCACGATGCCTTTTCACACCAGCAAGGGGCTGCATGTGTTCTCAGCACCGCCCCTCTCGCCTGCTCCTGCTTGTCCCTCCCTGCACCACGACGCAGTCTTCCGGTCCCCGCCAGCAGCCAGCAGTTACTGCCGTTCTGCGCCAGTTACGCTGCAGTTACGCCGCCGTTACAGGGGCACCGGGCAGCAGGACGCGGCCGATGACATGCTGGAGCGCGCGCTGTACGTGCTGGAGATGGCGTGGCACCCGCGCTGCCAGCCGGCGAGCCACGGCCGCTGCCGCCTGGCCAAGGGGCGACCGGAGAACGAGGCGCAGCAGACGGCGCTGTTCCGCTACATTCAGGCGAGAGCCTCTCAGTATATGATACGCTGGTCACACATTCGTCTGTTTGTCTGTTGGCTTTCCACGTATGCCTTGCTTCCACACCTGATGACTGGTCAGTCTGCCGCATGGCATTGCATGGATGCCTGTTCCCAATGCGCGGTTGGCCGGAGATTCAGTGCAGCAGCAGCACATTTGTCGCAGCAATGCTGTGCTATGCTACGCTACGCTATGCTATGTTCTGAGCTCATCCGGCCCTCATTATGTTCAGGCTCCTTGCCAGCAGCACTGCCGCAGCAGGACACCCCTTCACCAGGAAGTGAAGCCTCGCCTGAACTCGCCATGCCTGCCGCGACCCACCTGCTCCGGCTGAGCCTGCCGCCCTGCCGCAGATGCTGACGCGGCGCGGACTTCATGCGACGGCGCTGGAGGTCTCCAAGCTGCTGCTGCAGCTGCAGGGCGGCGACTCGCTGCATCTGATGTGCTGCGTCGACTACATCTCGATAAAGGCGGGCCAGCTGGGCTTCCTGGAGGCGCGCCCCCGCCCCGCCGCCGTGTCCGGAGAGCGCATCAGGGCCTCTGTGCTGGGGACGGGGGGAAGGAGGCAGCGCCGGCTGCCACTGCTGCAGCTTTGGCATGTGCATGCTGCGTCGGCGCAGGTGGGGTTGCAGTGCACAGCTGGCTTGGGAACGTTCGTGCCAGCAAGCCCCTCCTGCAGCTGCTAGTCCCGGCTCCTCCAGTGCTGCCAGCTGCAGCAGCAGTAACGCAGCAACAGGCGCACCCAGCAGCCGACCCGCGCCCCGCATTGCACGGTCCCGCAGCTATAACTCTCCAGAGCTGTAACTCCCACAGGTGTGTAACTCCAGCCCGAGCCTGTCGGTGACGCTGCCCTGCCAGGCCTTGCTGACAGAGCTCGACCCGGCCGGCGACCGTTACGCCTTCCTGCCGAACGTCACCTACAGCCTGGCGCTGGCCGCCTGGCTGCGGGAGTCGCGGGCGGGCGGGGAGCCGTCGCGAGCGACGCTGGCGCGGGGCGCGCGGGCCGTCATGCAGTACCCGGGCGTGGTGCCGCTGCTGCTGGACTGGTGCGGCACCTCTGCTCTGCCCGCAGCCTTCAGCTACACTATTTCCACACCCACTCCAACTGTCCACGCCCCTGTTTTGAGCCGGCGAGATCTATCTCATTCCCGCAAAGTTTGGTTATCGGAACCATAACAGGCACCTGGAAGTGCTTTGATGCAAATGGTTTCATGCTGGGCTTGCTGCCGGCGCGAGGCAAGGCTGCAGCTGGCCGAGCCTGCGCCTCGCTGGAGCTGGCAGCCCCCGCACTGCTCGCCGCCTCTGCGGTTGCATTTGCAACCTTCTGTACGTACTAAGCAGCAGCCGGCAGCTAGTGTGAGGTGCCTGACAGCGGCCCCAATCGGCTCCATCCGGCAGGCTGCAGGGGAAGGGCGTGCATCTGGACGCGGAGTGGGAGCCGCTGCTCAAATCGGAGCTGCTCGCGACTGCAGCGACTCAGGAGAGCGCCGGTCTGGCGCATCTGACAGACATATATGTGGAGCGGTCGGCGGCACTCTACAAGGTGAGCCGTCCCTCTGCTGTGCCTGTCGTAGCCCCACTGCTGCCTCTACAGCTGTGCCGCCGCCACCGCCATTCCTGCTGCTGATGCTGCTCCGATGTTTTTCAGTGCCGCTGCTGCCGCCGCCGCTGCTTCCACTGCTGCCACTGCTGTCGGGGGATATTCTGCCAATCTGCCCCTCCTCCTATCCCGGCCTGCCTCCTGATTGCCGGCCCGCCTGCCCTGCTGCAGGACCCCAAGGCGCTCGCCTGGCTCAAGCGCTGCTGCCAGGCGGCGGTTGCCCCCGAGGCGGCTCCGCAGCGCGCCAACTGGGCGCTCGCGCGCGCACAGTGCTTCCCGCCCGCGGCCGAGAACGCCTACGCAGACCTGCGGCTGTGGCAGTTCACGGATGACGTCAGCAGGCTGCCGGACGAGGTCGTCCAGGTGGGAGTTACGCTGAGCTCCTGTAAGGGTCTCAGCGCAGCGGTTACGCCAGAGGCCGAGTCGCCCTGTGGGCTCCCATGGGTCGAAATTTGAGCTAGTTTGTTCGAAAACACAACTCCCCTTCTTCCTTGGCAATACAGTTGCAAAGCGCTGTTGATTTGGTCGACACTTCGGGAGGAGCCGCTGCTGCAGACACACCCGGTTCGCGCAGCGGGCATGCCGCCGCATGCGCCATCCCTGCCCGCCTCTGAAGAACCGCGTGGCCTGTGGCAGGCGATGCGGGAAAACCAGGCGGCTGCGGCGGTGCCGCCAAATCTGCCGGAGGTGATAGCGGAGCAGTTGGGCGCTCTGGAGGTGGCGGCGGCGGAGAGGCCGGAGCTGCTAGATATAGGTGCCCCCCCCCCCCCCCCAAAGCGGCAGGGGGGAGGCTGCATCAGCTGACAAGCACCTTCGGTGGCCCAGCACCACAGTCAGGGGAGTGCGGCCCGTCGCTGCCGTGCTCGCGATTGTGCTGCTGCAGCTCGTCGCCCTCAGCGAGCCATCAGTCAAAGGGGCCTGCTGGCGGCAGCGCCTGCCCAGGAGTGCGCCAGGGCAGGCCGCCCCAAGAGTCAGGCTGCATGCCGTCGTACGCTTTGCAGCCCCCACAGATGCACTCTGGCCTGATTCAGACCCCAGAGAGCACAACCAGCCGACTGTCGCCAGGGCTCGACTGCCGGGACTGACTGCAGCATGCTCTGACTGGCCACTGCTGCGCTGCAGCCGACCGGTGGGGCGCGCGGCAGCAACTCAGCGACGAGGAGCTGCAGCAGCTCAACCCCTTCATGGCCCTGCTGCAGACGCTGCTGCCGTGGGTGGACGCCGGCGGCCACGCCCCTCCCGCCGGGCCGGCCGCGGGTGGGGAGGAGGCGGAAGCTGAGGAACGGCAGGAGCCGCCAGAGGCAGGGGAGTGAGCGGGCGCAGCCGGAGGGGAGGAAACGCCCTGTCTGCCGGGCGCTGGAGGCCCTGGAGCAACGCGTGCTGCCTGGCAAATGCGCCGAGTGTGTGTCTCTGCTTGGCAACCTGAGAGCGTCCGCTTGGCCATCTCTTGGGCCAACAAGTGCCCCATGAAAAAGCCATGATTTGAAGCCACAGAGCGTGCCGCGACGCTGGCCTGGCCTCCACTGCTGCTGCCGCCGCTCGGGTCAGTCTCCAGTCATCACCCAGCTCCTTTCTCCCGCCCTGCACCTGCTCCCACTGCACAGAGCGCATACCCGCACACCAACAAGCTCCCATCGCTCCACCTTTCCCTCGACGAGGGGTGAAAGCAGCGAGCATTCCAACCGGCGCCCCAGCTCCAGCCTGCTCACCAATCTCGTGCCCCACTGCACATCCATACCAAGCCTTGGAACGGACAGGAGGCGAGTGAATGCCCGTTACACAGACGCGCACGCACGCGCCACCACGGGAGCCCCCAAACAAGCGCACTGCTGCAGACAGACTAGGGCTGCTTGCCGGTGGTGGCCTCCTTGGAGGCGACCGACGCCTGGCGGATCGCGCGCTTCTTGGCGAGCGACTCGGAGCGGCGCTCGCGCTCCTCCTTGAGGCGCGCCATCAGCAGCTTGTGGTACTCGGCCGCCTCCTCCTTCTTCTGCGGGGCAGCGCGGCGGGCCGGACGCACGTTCAGCAGACGGCGCCGCAGAAAAGCAGCCCAGGAGCAGATGGTGGGCTGGATTTTTCGCCAGGATGGCGTCAGAGCAGGCGGCACTCTGAGCTCACGCCCCGACTGGTGCGCTTCCGCCGCAAGGCTTGGCACTTGGAGAGGGAAGCAGTGACTGCTGGAAGGGCTGAATGTCGGCACGCGCTGTGGCGCACGCTCTGGCAGCTGTTGCCTACCCATGGCCTAGTCAAGCCTCCCTGGCTGACTGTTGCACCCAGGCAGGATGCGACTGCGCGGCTGGCAAAGCCCGCTCTGCCTTTGCAGCCTGCTGCGACATGTACTGCAGTGCTCGGCAATTGACCTGGCCCAGCCGCTTCTCACATCGCTGCCAAATCCCCTTCTCAGCAGGGTGTGGCAGGGGGCACCTTGGCGATGCGGCCCTTCTTGATGGCGAGCCGCCGGCGCTTGCGCTGCAGCGTGACCGGCGTGATGAGCCGCTGGATCTTGGGCGCCTTGGAGTGCTCCTTCCCGTCCTTGCCGGTGAACTTCCGGCGGTAGGTGTTGACGTACCTGCGAGGGTTACCGGAGCGGATGAGTTACAGCTGGCAAGTGGCAGCAGGGGCTCGCGAGCCGGGTTGAGGGCGCCTGAAGGGCTGCCCCTGCAGCGTCTGAGGAGCCTTGCCAGCTGCTGCTGGGTGCGCTTTCCTGGTGAAGGCTCATATAGGTTGCGCAGGGCTACCGCCTGAGGCAGATTGCGAGGAGGGACAGGCTGGTAGATGGATGATTTGGGCCCCCATCTGCCCATAACCTATGTGGGGGGCCTGGGAGGAGGGGCGCACTTGCGCACGTCATCGTCCTTGGTCAGGTTGAAGAGCTTGCGGATCTTGTTGGCCCGCTTGGGCCCGCGCGGCCGCGGCTTCTCCGTGTCTGTCAGCCCGGGCAGCGGGCTCTCGCCTGCGGCAGTGCAGCGCGGCCGCCGGCTCAGCCTCCGAGCCATGCGGTGCAGCCTGGAGCTTGAACTAAGCACTGCAGGCAGCTGCTGCTGCTGGGGCTCGGAGCGTCAGCAGGGCCGCCGGCCTGCAGCCTCCTGCAGAGCTGCCGAGTTTGACCCGGGCATGCGCGCTGGGAGGGTCAGACGGGAGCGCACCCTGCTTGACGATGATCAGGTTGATCACCGACAGCTCGGGCGACACGATGCAGCCGCGCACGGCCTTGCGGCGGCGCTCGCCCTTGCGGCGGCCAAACCCGCGGAAGCACGAGTCGCCGGGCGTCATCAGCAGGTCCACGCGGTTCTGCGTGAGCACGCCCTGCTTCATCGGGAAGCCCTGCTTGTCCTGCCCGCCCATGATCTTGAAGACGTAGCCCTTGAACTCCTGCATCAAGGAGCGGATGGGGCGCTCAGAATCCGTTCGATGGCACCCAATCGCTTGTGGAAGCGTGACTCATATAACGCTCCGCGCAGCTGCTGGCTATGAGCCTGGAAGTTCCAAGCACAGCCGCGATTCCCCGATGCATGCATCCTTGGTCCAGTCCTGCCGCCTGTTCCCTGTGCTCCACGCCATCATCATTGAAACATGCTTCCCCTGGGACTCGCACTATCGGTGAATGGGCCGCACCTCGCCCAGGTGCTCGCCCTCAACCTCCTGCGCCAGGCGCTTCTCGTAGAAGGCCCGCCTGCAAGCCGCCAGGGTGCGCCGTCAGCACCGTGCCGGCTCCAGGGCCTCCCGCAAGACCATACAAGAGCTTTCGCAGCCCCTCGTTCCGCCCAGCGCCGCGGAAGGGAGGCGGCTCACAGCTTGGAGTCGTCATCTATCTCCAGCTTCTTCTGGCACCCCGTTTGGGGGCAGGCGATGTTGAGCTGCAGGAACAGCGTACCCCTCTTTCAGTCCACTGCACCCCCTCTGCCAACGCCGCCACACTAGTCGCCGAAATCCCAGATCAGAGCGCCGGGCGTCGGGAGACTGGGCGGCGCGCACCTTCATGGCTGATCGAGGGGCCCCGCAAGCCGCTGCCCCGTTAGCAGTGGCGTGCGGCGGCGCGCGTGGGTCAGGAAGAGGCCGCGTGCATCGCAGGCGGCGCCGAGGCCTCCGGACAGGTTGTCCCCGAAGCGACTTTTGCCTGGGTACCAGGGCGAATCCTCCTGAGTTGAGTAGAAAACCACCGATCTGGTATCGAAATGGGACTCCCATTGCTGTGGCGATGGCAGGGCGCGCATTTCGGTGGTAATCTTTCCCTGCAACGATTATGTTCTGCAACGATTGTCCCACTCTTACAACTCTCGTAGCGTCGCGCCAATAGACAAAACGTCATGTCAACAGAACCAGACGCACGCACGCATCAGCTCACCGCCCCTCCAGGCCCAGCGTCTTGACCAGCTGGCGCCAGCGCTCGGGCTCCTCGTCAAAGATGTAGGTCATTGGCTGCACCAGGACGCCGCTGCCGCCGACCTGCAGCAGCACAGCAGCAGCATACTTCACACTCTGTTCACACACACGCTGCACAGCGGTCTGCACCGGCCCTGTGCTGTCAATAGAGACTCTGCGAGCTGGAGAGTGGGGCGCGCCTGCCGCAGCTCCCCAATGGCCTCATACAGCCGCGTCTTGGGCACGCAGATGGTCGCGCTGAACAGCCGCTCGCCGCCGTTGCTGGAGCCGCCCTCATGTGCAAACACCTCGCCGATCGTGGGGCCCTGGCGCCGGCAGGCACGCCCGGTCAGGCCACACGCTGGCTTCTGGCACCAGCAGAAAGCCTCATGCACTGCCTCCCAGAGCGCTGCGTCGCTCCCCCGCCGCTCTGCCAGCCGACCTGCTCTTGGCAGGCACGAGAGCAACAGCAAGGCTCGCAGCCAGGCCCCACAGGCAGCAGCCTGCATGTCTGACAGGGGCTTGCGGCAGCGCACGTCCAGGCCGCGCAGCAGCGGGTGCTGGTTGATGCGGCCAGCGACCTCCGCGGCCGACTGCCCGCGCATGTTGGCCACGACCGAGTAGAACTTTTCGGCCTTCAGGTGCGCCTGCGGCCAGGCAGAGCAAGCTGGCTCGGGCTGGCCGCCACCGGCTGCAGGCGCCTGCCTTCCAGGTGAACTGGCAGCCGCAGCGGCTGCGGCCAAGCCGGCGGGCCGAGGCAGGGTGCAGGTTGGCGGGCAGTGATGCTGATGCATGGTAACTCTCTCCCACACAGGATGAGTCGGGTTTGCCCCCCACCGACCACCTCTGCTTCTCAATGGAGAGCTGCTGCTTCACAATGGAGAGCTGCTGCAATCCCAGCCATAATGTGGAAGGTGCATTGCTGGGGGTTCCTGCCTGGCACCCGTGCATCAGTGGGCTGCGACACCAGCCTGCGCGCAGCCAGGCTCCAGGCTGCGAGGCGAGGCAAGGCACGCCTCAAAGCGCTCGATGAGCTCCCGCACGATGGCCAGCAGCCGCGGGTCCTCCTGCAGCGAGCGCCGGTTGGCGACCAGCACGCCCTGCGACTCTATGATCTTGCCGCCCTCTATCTGCTTCAGGTTGTTCTCACGCAGCGTCACGCCGGTGCTGACCTGCCAGCCGCCGCCCACACAAACGTTCAGACGTTGGCTTTGACATTCAGAACGAGAACCTGCAAACATTGCCTGCCATCGCATCGCGTCGCATCTTGCTATGTCACTGTTGGCTCAGTTGCACCCTCGCGCGGCCGCCACACTCGGCCTCGTGCCGCTTTGAGGGAACGCTGCACGCAGGCCTGGATGAGAGGCAAGGGAGGGTCGCTGCGCCGCTCACTGCTGAGCTTTGCTGCCACGCCCATGCTCCTTCCAGGCAAGCCGCAGCCTGCCGCTGCGCGAGCCGCACTGCAAGCGCATTGTCCGGGGCCTCCCACCCAAACCCTGTTACTAACACTGCACACGTCCAGTAGAGCCGCACTGCAAGCGCATTGTCCCGGGCTTCACAAATACTGTTACTAACCGTGCAAATGTCGAGGAGGAGGTGCCCCCCACCAGGTCGAGGATGATGTCCGCGGAGCCCATCAGCGGCGCGGCCTCGAGCGCGCCGTCCGCGCTCAGCAGCACCACGTGCTGGAAGCCGTGCTGCTCGAAGAAGCGGCGGGCGATGTTGTGGTACCCGGTCACGACGCGCAGCGGGGAGGCCGCGCTCCAGTCGGGCATGCTGCGGGGCGGCATGCGGGCGCCATCAGATCACCAGCCCATATACAGAGCACTCGTGGTGATTGAATGACTTGCAATCCGGCTGTGGTGCATGAGGCGAAAGGCTTAGTGGAGAATCGTTATGATGACTTGAATAGGGATTGGGTGGCGAGCATGCGCGGCTGCAGCAAGCAGGCATGGGAAACATGACCCCATTCATGTCCAGGCCTCCCTCTGCCACAGCGAGCGGCACCTGAATCAACCAGGCAGCCTTCCATAGCATCGTCGGCAAATGAACGGCAAGCATGCCCTGAGCCCTCAGCCTCTGCCCGAAAATTGCAGGCGTGACGCAGAGCAGGGAGGCTGCCTCAGTGATCAGGCGGCGGCCTGCAGAGGCAGGACCGGGTCTTGCAGCCAGCAGCGCCCCGCCCGGGGCACGCAGGCAGCGGGAGGCGGGCGCACGCTTTGAGCTGCTCGAGCGTGTCGATGTTGGCGAATTTGCCGCCGGTGGGGACGCCCAGGCCCAGGTGGCAGCCGCCAAAGCCGAGGGCGTCGTGCACCACGACCAGCTCCGGGTCGGCGTCGGCGATCTCGGCAAACATGTCGTAGCCGACGATCCCGATGTCGACGTCTCCGTACAGCAGCTTGCGGACGACGTCCGTCGCCCGCTGGAACCACACCTCCAGGCCGGGCAGCTGCGGGCGGCACAGGGTGTGTTTCAGCAGAGGGGCTCGGTGCAGACAGACTGCGCCTTGTGAGGGGCTGGCCTTTCATTTCCCTCAGGCCAGGTCCTCACGAGCAAGACAGATGCAGGTGGCTCGTTGTGTGTGGCTTGTAAATGGGGGCAGGCACGTCAGCAGCTGCTGCCAGGGACTGCGGGGATGCAGGCGTGGGTGTGTGGAGAGGGCGTGCCTGGGAGATGGTGGCAGTGTATTGCCGCGCGTTGGGCTTGTACACCTTCAGCTGGCAGTCCTGGCAGCCAGCCAGCGCAGGGGTTACAGCCATGCACTGCTCTGCAAGCTTGTGACGCTGATTTGTGCAGGAGGAGGAAGGTCGGACCGCGAGCAGCGCCAGCGTGTCCTCCGCCATGCGGCCCTTGCTGGGGATGGCCAGCCGGAGCGACGTGCGCGGGTTGCGCACCTTTGGCCGCACTGCAGCAGGCAGCGCCGAGTCAACTGTAAGAGCGGCACACATGGATGATCATCTGGCACGGCAATTGCTGCTAGAGAGAGGCAATCAGAGCAGCAGCCGCCGGCGCACCTGCCTCCGCTGCTGGGTTGTAGGAGAGGCTGGCACTGGGGCAGCAGCAGCGCCGCCTGCTGCGGCTGAAGGCAGGCTGTCGTTGCCGCTCAGGCTGCAGAATGTGGCTTTGCGATGCGCCGGGCAGGCGGCACCGCCGCGGCGACCATGCGCCTGTCGGTGTTTGCCGGCCGCCGATACCCTCGACGACTGGCATCTTCATTGGCATGACTGCACCAACAGACCCAGCGTCTGCTCCGTCAAATGCCCAGGCCGCAGCGTTGGGGGTCGTCCAGCCGAAGAATAAGTCTGATCGGATGTCGGGCCGCCTCGTGCAAAGCGGACTGCAGGTCGAATGAGCAGAGGCTACTTTATGCCTCAACACGAGCCTGATCGCACGGCATATGCCCTTCTCATCTGATTGCAAGTGCAGGTGCCGCCCCAGGCTGTCGAACCGCTAGTTCAGACGCTCCACACTTGCTGCAGCATATGTGATGCTCCTCACTTGCAGCAGCATATGTCCGTGATCTTCTCGATCGGCTGCTCGCGACGTCCAAATTCATTCCGGCAGCCTGATGATTCAATGGCACAGATAACACGAAAGTGTGGTCTTCCTGCAGCGCGAAAGTGAAAGAGGTGTGAAAAGAGCACACGCCTGGCTACGCATCAAGGAGAAAAGTGAGCAGGCATGCGGCTGCGTCCTACTCCCAAGAACAGTTAGAGGTACAGGAATGCGCGCTTCGGCGCGCTGCAGGC
This sequence comes from Trebouxiophyceae sp. KSI-1, assembly GCA_003568905.1. NCBI lineage: Eukaryota > Viridiplantae > Chlorophyta > Trebouxiophyceae > Trebouxiophyceae sp. KSI-1. The sequence goes on along the minus strand of BHFV01000139.1, from coordinate 21,228 downwards.
GACGGCCAGCCCGAGCGCCTGCACGGCGCTCAGCGTCGGGCTCTCATAATCGCACACGAACTCGTGGTCGTGGCGCAGCCGGCCAAACTCGAACACGACGCGGCCGCCGCCGCCCGCCTTGGCGGCCGTTGGCGTCGTACCCGGCCAGCCGCCCTCGTGCTCCTCCAGCTGCAAGTGGCAGCAGACCTCTCAGCCCTTCCCACGCTGTGGACTCGACCGCCAGCCTCACTAGTCTTCCGCTGCCACCTAGTCTACACAAGAGGTGGGCAAAGCGCACCTGCAGCTGCACGTTCTTGACAGAGCCGCGCACGAAGCGCGCGCCTGCCAGCTCACGGCCGGGCACGCTGCGCAGCACGCGGGCGTGCTTTGGCGCCAGCCCTTCCTTGGCCAGCGCCTGGAAGTAGGCCGCTATGAACTGCTTGCTGCCGAGATCGGGGCTGCCCGCCGCCGTCGCGCACCCATCTGCAGCAGACAGAACGCTGGAGTCAGTGCAGCTTAGACAGCTCCAGGCACCAGGCAGGCCTCCTCTGTGGCTGGAAACCAAGCTAGAGCCGCTTGCCTGCGACTTGCTCTGCCAGACATTCCTTGTGTATGTACAGCCACAGCTTGCAGGCAGGTCCAAGGAGCATTGGAAGGCGCTGCTCACCCGGCAGCAGCACGGTGACGCTCCGCTGCCCCGCGGCGCTCTTGGCAAAGGCGACCGCCAGGATCACGGGGTCCTGGTCCGGGTTGCAGGCGGCGGCGGGCGTGCCCGGCTCCGTCCCAATCAGCAGGAACTGGTTCTCTGCAAAGGTGCTGGCCACCAGCGAGGCCTCCAGCTGCCGCTCTGCAGCCAGCCAGGCAGCCACACCCGCATGTCAGCACGTGTCATTGGAGCAGCTGACGCAGCTGGCATGCAGGTATGATTGTGGTCCTGACACGCTTCTGCCAAGTGCAGGCGACAGGAGGACAGCCTGCTTGCCTGACAGCAAGCCCACCAAAGCAGCACCATGGCAGTGCTGCAGTCAGATCTGGCGGTCTCTAGAAGCAAGGGTCTGTGTTCTGTCCGCGGCTCAGCCCATACAGCAAGCCGATGCGGACAAGGGAGGGCCAGGTCGCACTCTGCCCGTCGCCGGCGGAAGTCAGCAGGAAGCTGTTGCCGCCGCCGTCGCGGCTCGCGAGCAGCTTGAGCCGCCCCTTCATGCTGTACAGCTCGAAGGCGGCAGGGGAGGAGATGCCGAGCAGCGAGCGGCGGGACAGGCGAGTGATGTTGCACCTGCAAGGTCAGGTCGGCAGCGTCAGCCCATATGCAGCTCAATGACATGCAACGGAGGTTGCACATGCACGGCCCGAGTCCCGGCATGGCAGCGCCTCAGTGATGCAGCCTGAGTCTGATTACTGCTGCCCTTTTGATGAGGGTCATGTGAGAGCGATTGCCATGGCGGCTGTCAAGCTGCCTTCCTGTCGGCACTTCTTAGGCGCTGTCCATTACTGCACCCCCCCATCCAGCAGCGACCTCGTCAAGATGCAGCAAAGGCAAGCTGAATGCCAGGATAGCATGGGAGGAGCGGGCGGGCCTGATCAGCCTGGGAGGCTTCCTGGTGGACGCCAGCCCCGTGGATTCGCCTGCCGGCCGCGAGGTTGCTATGCTCAGCGCCCGCAGCCGCACCAGCTGCTGCACGCCGTCCTCTGGGGACGCCGCCCCGGCAGGATGCTCCCCGTCCGCCCCTCCTCGAGCCTGCAGCAGCAGCAGCGGGGGGCCGGCAGCTTCAGGCCTCGGCCCGGGTGCCGCAGCAGAGGATGTTGAAAAGTGCAAGGCTGCTGCCGGGGTGTCCAAGCAGCACGCCAGAACAAAACAAGATGCAAAACGAAGGGGTTGGCACTGTCAAGAGGCGAGGCAGCTCACCGGCTCGGGCCCACCCACCGACAGCAGCGTTTCCAGCGGCACGCCGGCGCGTATGCTCCCCGCCTGCTCTTTCACGCCGGCGCCTGGGAAGGAGCGCAGCTTGCGGCCGCTGCCCGCCGCCCAGTCGGGCCGAGGGCCCCCGGGGCTGCTGGCCGTGCTCCCGGCCGCGCCCGTGCCTTGGGAGCGGCTGGGCGAGTCCTCCCTGAAGCTGGCTGCCAAGTCGTCGTAGCTGGGCTCGGCGGCGCCGTCAGGGCTGCCGGTGCGGGTGAAGCTGGCCTGGAAGACCGAGACGCGGCCTGCAAGTGTGAGGGCCGATTGGAATCGATCTGAAGGGCCTGACGGCGGCTGCTAGAGCTACAGGCAGGCAGACCCACAGGTATGGCGCTGCCAACTTGAGAACAGCAGCATGTTGCCTGGCAGCTCTTTCATTAGGTCGCGGTGATGGCGCCCTGATGCGGAGTTGGTGAAGCACACCGGGCGTCTGTGCTCGGCTGGTCGCGTCCGGCGAGTGGCTCTTCCGTATCGCCTTGAGCAGTGAAGGAGTGAGCGCCCGGTCCAGCCCCTTGGGCGAGTCCGTCTCCAGCGCCTCCAGCGCCAGCTGCCCGACCCGCGGCCCGCTGCGGCCATCCCTGGTGCGCCCGCTGGTGGCTGCCTCACTGTCGGGCATGCGGGGCCCTCGTGCCGACAGGAAGGGCCGCGCGCCAGCCTCTGCCAGCGCCGAGCGCTGCACGATCGGCATGAGCGGCCCCGTGCCGTCGCCACTCCAGCGGAGCGCCTCCTGTGAGGCATGGCCACTGCTGCCGACGCGCAGGCTCCTGGAGCTGGAGCCGCCCCGCCCGGTCGCCTGCGGGCGGTCTGAGAGGTATCAGCGAGGCCTCTGTAGCCGCCTGCATGGAAGCAACCCAACCCCCTCTGCTTGCTTGCAGCATGCTTTTGTGTGCTAGCACAGCTCATGGCGTCAGCAGACGACCACCGGTCAGAGCGGGCATCCTCAGGCTGCATGCATGTTGGTTGAGGGGGCGCACGCCACGGCTGCTGGGCTGGTCAGAGCGCTCCGAGCGGCAGGAGCTGCCGCGGGCAGGTCTGTACGGCTTCCGGTCGGCATCGGGCGACCCCGAGCCCAGCGACGACGCCGGCGAGCGCCGGGGTAGCTCAGGACCCGAATCTGCCGAGTCTTGACCGCCCCGGCCTCGCAATGCGGGGCGGCCGGGCATGGCGACCACGTTCTGGCTTCACAACCAGCACCAGTTGACTCACAAGCGCGCACTGGCCGTCCTGTGGTATCAGCTGTGTGGACAGTACCCCGGCAGAGCCCCTCAAGTAGCGCTACAGAGACAGCCCGCCTTCCTGTGCTCAAATCAGGAAAGCCCTACGTACGCGCGCTCCAAAAAAACGTCTGTGCCTGTCCCCACCTGACCAGGCTCTTGGCTCTTAAGCTTCTCCCCCTGCAAGCCCCCCTGCAAGCCCAATAGCTGCTATTACCAAGGCCGCACCATTCCGAGTCCTCTCTGCTCGCACGCTTGTGCATGCAAATGGCGTTGGCTGACATTCGCGGCTGGCCTCAAGTCCCTCGCGGTTTTGTGAGGCGGGAAAGCGCTGTATATCACTCATGCAGCTGGCAGGCACCAGGCTGGCCCGGCGATGATGGAACTGCTGGTAGAGGCAGATGTTGGTCAAGCGTGAGCCGCTGCCTAACTGGTCGCAAGAATCACCAAGCAATATAGGTGGACCAATGGTGCAAAGCGGCCGCTCTAGGCTGGGTATTCTCCTCTGCCTATGCGTATCTACACGTCCCAGCGGTGACAAGGCACTGGACATGTATTACAGACAATTGGTTGCAGGGAGCTTCAGAGGTTGGGCTTGACAAAGTGTACACGGGCAACACATGTTGGCTAGGCAGTGTGCTGTCTCTGCCAGCACACGCAGGCTTGGTTGCTGCAGGCTTGGTTGCGATTTTGGTGTCAAGCCGCCACCTTGATGAGCGTGGTCTTGCACCCTGTGGGAGCTCTGGCTGTAACGTAACACTTTACACACTTATGACGCGCAGCGGCTGCCTGATCCCAGTCTGCATGCTGACCCCATCAACAGATGCGTGATTTAGGCCCCGGCCAAGACCAGCCCGGCCAGAAGCAGCCCGTGCAAAGACCAGCATGCCCAGAATCACCGTAAACTTGAGCCGATCAGGTCAGCAGACGACAGCTTGTGTGCTCAGCCTTGCCGACAGCCTGGCGGTTCTTTGAACGACGCAGGGGCAGCCTGCTCGCTCTGGTCGCATATCCGAGCTTGCTCGATTGCTGAGACTCACAAGCTTACGGAAAAGGGTGAAACATGGCGCGCACTTTGGCCGGGGAGCCATCGAAACGGCCCAGGCGGAGCGGAATCGCCCGCCTCATCGAGTGGGTGCTCTTCCTCGCCGTGACGTTCTTGTGGGCCGTCTTGGGGCCGATCTGGCCCTTCAGGACCAACTTTAGTAGCCTCTCTACGTCCTCTTCTGCCGAGGAGATCGGCACCGCTCACCAGCAGCGGGCCAACATCTGCGAGGTAACATCTCCACCCGAAACTCCAATGAGTCACGCCTCTGCCATTCGGGTCAGCCAGATATAGACCTTATAGAGCCATATCTACCTCCTCTCGGTGGCCGCAAAGCCGGAACGGTGCTCCCGCGCAATCAGCATTCAAGTTGGCGATTGTTGCGCAGGAGGCCCCGCGGTGGCGGAGCACTGCTGGTGCGCGGCGAAAGAGGCAGAGGATCGATCACAGTGGGCTTCTCTACTCATACTTCTAAATGCCTTCCTCGACGCGGGCATCGAACTCGGCCCGCCATTGCACTGCAGGTCCCGGCCCGGCCGCGTGCGGCCTGGTGTCACAGGGCATCAGCGCTTTCGCGGACGGCGGGATCCTCTCTGTCAAAGTCAAGACCTCGGAGGCCCGGTGCGCTCTTAATCTCGTCCCAAGCATGCTGCTCAACATCTTGGGTTGTGCTGCACATCCTGCCCGATTCTCGTTGCCTTCCTGACATATCCACACCCTTGCCAAGCTGTACCACTTTGCCTGAAGTCAGTACATTAGACTTCACGTTGGGGGTGAGACAATGTAGATGGGCTTGCAGGCCCAACAAGAAGAACCCAGCGCACAAAGTCGCCACAGGCAAGGAGAACCGGCCCAAGGACTCGCGCCACCCAACCCCGATGACGCCAGCCACTCACAGCAACAACGATACCCGCATCGTCAAGAAGAAGCAGCACATTGGTACGCCCGTCACCGCTGCAATTTGGCGGCCTTATTCCATCGTCGCTCCTCCTACTGGCGCCGCTACCAGGGCATCCAGCGCAGGGGCTGCAAACCCTGCTGGCTACAGTTCCCAGATTGCCCATTCCACAGCATGGGGCGTTGCATGGAGCTGCAAGCGTTGTAAGCTTGCATTGGCAGCAAGCACTGGTCAGCTTACTCGGCGCAGCTGCCGACAGCGAAGCTCGTTGCGATAAAACAGCCGCCTGTTTGTATCTGACCCAAGAATTCTTGCTTGCAGCGCACGCGCCGTCGCCCAGCTGCAAGGTAGTGCTGCTGCAGCAGCCCAAGGTTCCTGGGCAAGCATCAAAGGCGGGCGGTGCGCTGCCCCCCCCCCCCCCTCCCCCCCCAGTGCCGGGGACCAGTCCGACAGCGTGGTGGCAGCCTGCCAGCAGCCCCTCATCTCCTGCTTTCTGTGTCTCTTCTGCCGTTCTGCCGCTGCTGAGGCAACTGTGCGCCATGCAGTGCCTGCAAATTTCCCCGCAGCCAACACGAAGGTCCTGGCCTTCCCGGCCATCTATACGGCTTTTCAAAGCACAGACACTGAGCGCCCCACAACTGCCCAGGTCCCCCCCCCCCCCTTCTCCCTCAACAAAAGCTGCTGGCAAGTGTCACTACGCCGTCAACAGCGGAACAGGTGGGTGCGCAGGTCGAGGAGGCCACGCCGCTCCTGGGGGCCAGCTCGACTGCACGGCGAACCACTCCCCGGCCAACCACGGACTGCCTGGTGGCCATCAAGGTGCTGGCCGCCCTCAGGAGCGCGCGGCGGCTCACTGACAGCGCCGGCAACAAGAAGACCAAGAACAAGACGCCGCGGCGGCCGCTGCTGGGCCTGTTTCGCTGCGCGTGCGCGTGCTTCCTGGAGCCGGCAGTGGTGCCGTGAGCAGCTCCGGGATCTCAGGAGGGGCACTGGCCGAGGATGCTGCCTGCAGCGGCGGCGGCGGCGGGCAGAGGGAGGGGGGCACCTTCCAGTGAGGATGGCGCCAGGGATGGGCAATGGGGCCAGCTGAGAAGTGGGGTGTCCTTGGAGCTTGAAATGCACTTGATTATGATCCAGGGCCATTGTGAACCAGGTAACATTAGCTGCTCGCTGTGTGCGATGCAGCAGTCACTGCAGCAGTGTGAGCTAAGCTGCGCAAGCCCAAAGTTTGTGCATTTTACCGTTGCATATCCATAGCAGGCAAGCATGTCCACCACCTGTCATAATCGCCTGGCAGCTCGTTGCTGGATGCCTTGTCTTCTCGAGCCGTGCAAGTAGCAGCACTGCGCAGCGAAGCGCACTAGGCTGCCCAAGCTGTTTTGAAAGGTACGCAACAATAAGGAACGCACAAGCACTGAGAAGCAGCTGCATCAGATCTTTGGATACGCCTGCAGCACTAGCTCGTTGCAATGCATCTCGAACCCTCTCTTGAAGAAGAAAGCAACCGGGATCAAGGAGTTGAGGCCAAAACATCTTTGATGTGCTGCTCTGACTGGTTTGGATCGCCACATATCGTGCCGTGCTTTGCTGGACCCTGCCCGGCCGAGTGCAGGGCGCACATCAGGGCAAGAAGCCTGCCCTGCTTGATCAGCTGCAGTGCAAGATTTACAGAAGGCTAGCGCTGCTTTTACTGCATCCTCGGCTTACACTGCTTTATTGAGTGCTATGATCCGCACAGCGGGCAGCTGTGGATACACATTGGCACAGGCAAAGGTCATACACACAGCACCACGTACAGCTGCGCATCGCTAGCGCAGGCGCAGTGAAGCAGGCTGGCCGGCAGCGGCTGCCGCGCCTTCTTCGGCTTGCTGGCCATGTTGGTTCTGACGCCGAGCCGCTTGGCGCGCTTAAGAGCCGCCAGCAGCTTGAGGGCCGCGGAGCCGTGGGTGTTGGGGTTGAAAGTCGAGCTGCCCCCCAGGCGCGGCGTTGCCTCCTCTTCGATCTGCGCACAGCAGGCACTCTAGGCATTCAGCAAGGACTAGTGACATCCGCTGCGCTGCGTATGTGGAGAGCTTTGCGACGATGAGTCCCTCACCTTCTTCACTCTGGTGGCCTGGCTAGTGAAGCTGGCAAGGACGACTGGGCAGACCTGCCGCTCCAAGACGACGCGCTCGGAGCTGAGTTCTGCATGGCACAACAACCTCCTCAAGAGTTGCACCTTGTAACAGGCAGATGCAGGAGAGGAGAGGCTGCGCGCAGCTAGCCACAGCGCGGCATTGGTGGCTTGGTACAGTGTTGCCGAGCGACCAATCAGTGCTGTGTCAGCGGCAAGCTGGGCAATTACTGCTGGAAAGGTAGCTGGAGGTGGCCTTGGCAGGGAGGTACCAGCAGGCGTACGCTGCATGCAAAGCCGCCTCTGTGAAGGGGCAGAAGACGAGCACTCGGTCTGCTGCAGGCGCTTCTGGGCGTCTGCTGGCAGTGTGTTCTTGAGACCGGTGGCATCCAGGCGCACAACCCTGCAAGGCCAGCAGCCCATTGTCTCGTCCATGTACATGCCCAACCTCTTAGAACTGCTGTTGTGAAGTTACTAGACAACGCTTTTGGCACTTGTAAGGGAAACAGCACCCAGGCAGGAAGTCAGCTTAGATTGGGAGGAGTTTGTGTAAGATGGGGGTGCGCCATACCTGGACGTCGGTGTGTGCTTCTCGTTGAGTGGGCTGGCAGGGGTAGTGCAGGGGCTGACGCTACGTGTACCAAGTTGAAAGCGGTCGAGTCCGGGCCTGCTTTGCATCAACGGGTCACTTGCAGGTATCGCGCGGGAAGGCGCTTTGAGGAAGCTTTGATGGAATGGTGCTCACCGTTCGAAGTCCGCCTCTTCGTTTTGGGCGGCCCGGAGCTGCCCCGCCCCCGTCCGGTGGGGGCCACCTGCCGAGTTTGAATGCCAGTAGCGCGCGAGAGCCGCAGCGGCCGAGCGGAAGCCAGGTGCAGCAAAACCAGACATTGTGCTATAGTTAGCATTCAGGGTCACCCTAGCCTGGCACTGGTGGGACAAAATGGAACTTCAGAAGGAGATGTCACCTGGCAGATTTTGGCCCGCTGCTGGCGAGTGGTGCCGGTGTCCTCTGCAGAAGAGGATGCTGAGGGGTTACTCACGTTGGTCTTTGAAGGGCCAGAACGGCCTCAAGACGGCCCACAGGAACGTCCGGCCAGGCAGTGCACCCACCGAATGAGGTGGGCGATTCTTCTGCTCCTAGGCCGTCGTCTGACGGCTCACTTGCAAAAGCGCGTGCCACAGCTCACCTTTCCCGCAAGCGTACGGCTTTGCAGACAGAGCCTGCATCATTCAAAGCACCGCCACGCTGTCAGTAAGGCTGCACGAAAGGAGTGTCAAGATCTGGCAATGCATCCAGAACGGTAGCTGTTGAGCAAAGCAGCGGTGTTTTCTGGATGCACTTGTTGATGAGCACAGGGCCAAGGCACTTCCTTGCTGATTTTGAAATGCGTGTCTTGAGCTGTGTGTAAGCAATGCCTGGCGACGGCGTCTGCAATTGGCGGGGAAACAGAATGCAGCCAGGAGGGAGGCCAGCAAAAGATGTCGAGCAGCGTGCCTGGGACATGGGAAGGATCCCACCTAGCCTCCGAGAAGACGTTGTTCTTTCAAGGAGGTTGCTGTTGTAAGCAGAAGGGCTGACGCTCTGAACCTCTCGACCGGGATCGGGCCTACATCGCGATGGCGGGCCGATCTTGACGGCAGCGCGGTGGAGTACCGTCAGAAGAGCTTCTTCTTGGGGGAATGACTCACCGTCCTCTGCCTCTTACACGGGCGAGCCAAAGGATGTCCGGGCCCGCGCGGTCCTTGCGGCCTCCTGCGCGCGGACACGGGTTTAAATCCCGAGCGCGCCAAGCCGCCGTCCTGACTGAAGGACAGCAGAGGCAGCATCAGGAGGCAAAGGAACGAGCATTACAGCGCTTTCGTAGCATCCGGGCGGGAACAAGGTTGGAAGCGCGGAAGGTTGCAGCCGGAGATCTTACCAGGATCTTACACCGAGCTTGACTGGCTCGGTTTCTACCTCCAGGCCGGAGGGCGCCGGCAAAAGCTCTTCGCTGCGGTGACGGTGAACTGCAGCCACGATAGTAGCTGCCCGAAAACGGTCGTCGAAAACGGTCGCCCGTTTTCGCACAGCCGAGCACCACGCACTGGGCTCCGGGGTTGGCCTGCGGGGTCGTTCAGACACTATCGCGCTGTCGCCCCACAAGAGCACCTCAGAAGAGCTGGAGAATTTGGAGCGAGGAATGCGCATTCCTGAGCCGCGCCAGGCTGTGCTTGCGCCTCTGGTGCTCTCATGCATGGAGTGTCCCATCGATACATATTCTGCCCGCTGCCTGTCATGGCGGCCGGAGCCAGGAAATCGATTATTGACCAACCTCATGCAGGCTGACGCAGCAGCCAGGCGCACAAATAGGGACGCAGCCCAGCAGCAGTTGCTGCCCAGCATCGCTGCGGGCTCCTCAAGCTGAACATACATACAACATGCCGAAACTAGAATCCGGCAGCAAACAAAACACAGGCACACAGCTCAGCCATCTCATCATCATTCCTCATCAGCAGCCATGCGCACAGCGCCCCCATGCACAAGAGCGCTCTCAGCAGTTGCGCTGCGCCTCAGCCGCGCATCGCCGCCAGGGCGGTGCTGCTGAGCGACAGCAGGCTGGGGTACGCGGCAAAGCGCAGCAGCGCCCTGCTGGTGGCGTCCAGGTTCCTGACGGACGGCGACCAGAGGTGCGTAGGATGGTGCGTCCACGGCGCGCGGACGACGCTCTTCTGCACATGGTCCAGAAAGAGGGCGTTGTGCACAATGCCGATGCCGGAGCCCACGTCCTGCAATGGCCGTTCCGCGGCCTTGAAACCCACGGCTAGCATCCTGCTCGTGCAGCTGAGCTGTTGTTCTACTCTGCAACGTCTCTGTTCCAGAGACAAAACAGTTCTGCACTGGCGCGGGCAAGCGTTCAAGGTGCGGGTCGCTTTGGCGCAAGCAGCCAGCTGGCATTCCGCCTGGCAGCCCTCCGGCACCTGCCGTTGATGGTTTGCCTGTGGCTCTGCTGCGAGAGGCAGAGAGCACGGCGCTGCTGAGGGACGATGAATGGGAACTGCTGGTGGCAGCAGAAGGTGAAGCCTTGCAGCGCAGACTGCACATGATTGCAGTGCCAACAGCTGCAGGACGCATGCCGCCCTGCTGCCTTCTGAGGCAAGCAGGCTGCACACACAGCAGCGCCCCCCCGCCCCAATTCCACATGCAACCCAGGGGCCGGGCGGGCGCCGTGCCTGCGGGCTGTTGCCAGGGTAGGCGCCCCAGCTGAGCTTGCCGAAGCTGTAGCCGACAAAGGCGGGCGTGTTGACGGCGATGAGGCCGTATCGCAGCCGCTCCACTGCGGAGTCGAGGGCCGCCGGGTCCGCGTCCGGCGGGCAGACCACCGAGCAGGAGAGGCTGCCCCAGCAGCTGCGGGCAGCGCAGCGAGGCTCAATTCTGCAATCTCAACTAATGTGACCCGTGACTCGCCTCAAGCATTGAGCATGGTCTTAAGTGGGCAGACGTTTGAGCGAGGCGGAAAGAAGGGGAGGGGAAATTTTGGAGGCGGCAGTACTGGGAGGGCCTGGCTGCCGGCAGCTTGGGGCTCAGGCGGCTGCTCCCCCTCGCCTACTGCTTGCCAGCGATGTTACGACCACAATAAGCCCTGGATACGGCCAATTGCTTGAGGAGGGAAAGGCGCGCCGCTCGTTGGCAAAATCGACGGCGGCCGCCAGGAAGCTGCCGGCGTCTGTGCGCTCCGTCGGGAGCGCGACCTCCTGCAGCACGCCGCACCAGTTCTCCGTCTGCGTGTCCGCCTGCAGGCTCCACAGCAGCCAGTCAGCCACTGGCAGGCGCTGTTTCGGAGGAGGCAGGGGCGCTTGGGGCAGGCAGGGGCAGGCAGCCACCCTGTCACCATTTATATATATATATATATATTATTTTTTTAAAGATTGGCAAGCAGACCGGAGGCTGCGAGCTCAGCTGCTCAGCAGCTGCCTCCCAGCCTGACCGGCCACGCAGGCAGCGAACGCTTCAGTACTCGGACTCAAGACCCGGAAATTTGCACTGCCATGATCGCCCGATACTGTAATTTTCCAAGTCCACATCCCGCCAAAATAACTGCGCCGGAAAGCGGCGTTTTCCTCGCCATCATCGCCTTGCATTGCTGGCGAGGATGAGTCAGGCGCACACCTCCTCTGGTGCCAGCCCGGCCCTGAGCAGCCACGGCAGGTAGCTGGCGGGCCGCGGCCCGGCGCCCTCCGGCGCCTCCTGCCCCAGCGCCTCCGCGCCCGGAAACTTGGCAGCAAAGGCTGCGTGCCGCTCGCGGCTGCCGGGGTACCAGGCCACCCGCCGCTGCAGCCCGGCCAGCTTGTCCCTGCACCCAAGCGGCGCGTTTTCTGGGCTTGGGCCAGAATGCTGCAGCATATGGTTTATGATGAGGATGTTTATGGCGCCCGATGCGCCATAAACATCATCAGCAGGGCAGTGCAGCTAGGGCTTCTCACTCACACGGCCGCTCCTGTGAGCACATCGCAGGTTTCTTTTCATGGCTGGCAACCTGCTAAACGCACTGTGCCGGAACGGTCGATCAAAAATCTGCCGTTGTGACTCGTTTCGAGACCAAAACGCACGAGAAAACCTGCAAGAGCTTCGGAAAGCTTGCTGTGTCTTGGGGCGCTGCAAAGCCCAACCCGATTGAAGCTTTCCACCACAATCGTCCGGAGGCGGCCCATAAGAACAAGGAGGGGGGACGCGCCTGACGGCCTGTACGAAGGCCTGCCGCTGCGGCCAGCCGGCGCAGGTGACCAGCAGCTGCAGCGCGTTGCAGTTGTGGCCTGCATTGTTCACCAGGGCCGCCACGCACTCGTCCGCGTGGTACTCCAGGGCCGCCGCGCTCCAGCGGCCGGGTACCACCAGACAGGGGGTCACGCAGCCGAGCTCGGCTGTCACCGGCTTGGCCAGTGGCGGGCTGCCGGTCTGCGCGCGGGCGGCCGCATGCACGACTCAGGGACCGCAGGCTGGCAGCTGGCACAATTTGGAGGGGCGCACGGGAAGCAGCAAAAGCCCCCAAAGGCGAGTGTTGAGGAGCAGGCGCGCTGAGGGCGCTGCCCTGGCGCTGAGGCGGTGCTGTGCTGGCGGGCAGCCAGCCCCGAAAGCATGCAATGTTCGGGCTTCACTGGCACTCGCACCTTATCCTGAAGTCAGGTTATCAATGGCTTGAAAATGACGAGATGACACAAAAGGAAAGGAGGAAACGTGGCGGCGGCGATGAAGCAGGAGCCGTGCTGCGGCCCCGCGTGCGGCAGCCTTTCCAGCGTCAAGCTGCGCCGACGACTACAAGGAGAGCCGCCAGAGAGCGTGGGGAAGCAGGGGGCCCGCGCCTTGGGCTTGCCCTGCCAGACGATGGCGTCGAACGTCTGGGCGGAGCCGGTCAGGTGGATGCGGTCCACCAGCCGACTGGCCGTCAGGTGACGCCCCTGCTCCGCGCCGCCGCAGACCACCGCCAGGAAGCCTGCCTCCGTCAGCGGCGCCAGCGAGCGCCTGCCACAGGCGAGGCCAGGGTCGTCTCGGCGGATTCCAATGGAGACTCTGGAGGGGAGCGCACCCCCTAGAGCTACCGTTCTCGGAAGTCAGGAACGTGGCAAAGCGTGGCCAAAGTGAATCACCGCGGGGGGAGGCTTGCTGTGCAGCCGGGCGGGGCCGAGCCAGCATGCGTGCCGCCGGGTTTTGATCGCAACAGATCCAAGGCATGCCGCAGAGCCGCACGGCCTGGCATGCTCCCAACATGATGGAAGCGGCTGCAGCATGTTGCCAAGTTCCCCGTGCAGCAGGCAGATGCAGTGCTGGTGTTTTCGACAGCCTGGCACCACATTGCATCGCTGCTCTGCTAGCAAGCAGGCTGCCGCACTGCGCAGCTGCCGCCGAGCACGAGCCTGCCAGTCTGCCAGGGAGCGGCAGCCTGTAAAGGTGTGGCTCCTGCGACAGAGAGGGCAGCCGTGCGAGGAGACTCATGAGAGGAGCGCGACTCGCGCGACACGAGGGGGTGTGTGACTCACGTGACAAACGCGTGCAGGTAGTCCATGACCGGGTTGAGCTTGCAGACGACGACTGCGTTCTCGGTCAGCAGCATGTGTAGGATGTCCAGCACCACCACCGACACCTGACCCATAGGGAAGGCAGTGAGGCTGGGCCTGGGCAGCAGGAGTGTGCGCGCTCTGCTTCCTGCTCAGACCAGGCGGAGAGTCGTCCCTTGGCACTGCTGAGCTGCCTGCGCTGATGACGCACCACCTGCCCATAAGGTGTGCTGCCTGGAGGCGCGAATGAACGTTTGGCTCCCTCGGCAGAGGCACATCAGGTGTCAAACATCAGAACAGTCGCCCTGCTGCACGACAGGGCCGCGCTTCTCATTGTATCTCCCCAAAGCGCAATATGCCACATGCATGCACCACCCATATGCCAGACAGGTCATGCATTGCTGCTTCCATTGACCCTTGCAGGCACCGTGGGTGAGCAATCGCCCCCGCTGCTCAGGCTGCCCCTCGGCTTTGGCTCCTCTCGCTGGCATGATTACAGAGCAGGCGACGGGGAGGCAGCAGGGAGCGGCCTGCCTGGTTGCCTGCGCCCAGCACGAGGGCGACAGAGCCGGCCTGTCGCTTGCCCTCCGCCAGCTCCTTGTACAGCCGTGCCTGTGAGGCACAGGCCCCTGTCAATCTCTCCGACCAGCTTCCTCTGTGCCCTCACTTGACTGCAGCCAAGCTCGGCCTGCAGCAGGTTCCGGTTGTGTCTGTTTGGAGTCAAGGGCGGGGGCGCAGGCACCCGGGTCGGCTCCTTGCCCGGCTCAATCCAGACCTCGCCAGTGAAGCCGCCGAAAAACATGCCCTCCATTCTGCGGGCAGTACGGCCAGTCAATGTTGCTGGTCCTTGGGGTCGCAACACAGCTCAGTCAGGCATGCCGATGCATAAAAGGAGGGGAAGCTTGAAGTGTGAAGTCTTTCAGTGTGGGCGTACCCTTGCGGCATGACTTCGGCCACATACTGCCCGCTCGGCCGCTGCCAAACCCGGGTCGGCCCCGCCCTTTCGCCGGCCTCCAGCACCTCTGCGTACTCGCGCACAGACAGCGGGATGCCGGCCAGGGCCAGCCGTTCGTCACCGAGCCCATTGCCATACGAGCCCTTTGCCGCCGCCAGCAGCTCGGCAGCAGCCTCCGTCTCCTGCATGACCCACGGCGTCAGCATCACCTCCCACAGGCAACTCTCAGCCGGGTGAAGGGGCACCCCTTTACCACACTGCATCCCATCCAGGGCCCTGCCATCCGCCACGCTGGCGCCATCCGCAGTCAAGAGTCGTTGGGCAGCAAGCAGCTCGCCTTGTACAGCAAGTCGAGGCATCTACGCAGAAGGCGCGCGCGCTCCACGTCGGGCGTGTTGGCCCACTCGTCCTTCTTAATCTGCAGCGCTGCAAGCTGCCGGTCGATCGCGTCCAGCGGCGTTGCGGGTTGCTGTGGGACGCCTGCGTGCGACTCGCTTGCTCAGAGCATGCATGCGAACAGAAGCACGTGGCCCAGCCCAGCAATGCAGGAGGCCGAGCACATCTGTGCGAGTCAATATAACTCGCCTGTCGGCATCTTGACGGGCTGCGGGCCGGGCCGCAGCGGCTTGCACAGGGCAGCCATCAGGCCCAGCCCCGGCTGCGACGCCTTGCCGAGCGCGCCCCACATGCTGTCTTGATCGCTTTACACCTTGCTGTGACTTTGTCGGTTGCAAATGTGGCAAATCACATCGCTTTTGCCATCACAGTGCTGGTCATGCCATCAGCGGGGCACGGTGGCATTCCTGCTTCCAGCAGCAGTCCTAGACGCCTATGCTAAGCTGCTACAGAGCATTGCTAGCCTACTCCTCTCTACGTGGCTCGCACAGCTACATCTAGGCAACACCACTCAGGGCAGGCGGGACTGCCTCCGCCTGCCGGCCTGCCTGGCCGGCATGCGCCCAGGCCGCCTGAATCGTGTTGTGCAGCACGGCGGCAATCGTCATGGGGCCGATGCCGCCCGGCACAGGCGTCACCGCCGCAGCCACCTGCAGTCAAGACACTCGCAAGCCTCAGGGTACCTGGCTGGCATGGATCTGCGGGCCGAGCCAGCTGGGGCCTCTGTCGAGAGTCCATGAGACAATGAATGCAAGCCATCCTGCCCGCAGCTTCACCTCTCAGATTCGCTTCAGAGGCACTGGTCGCTTTCTGAGAAAACACACAAGGTCCTCAGGCTTTGGGCCCAGCATGTCAATGGAAATCTGTCGAGCAGCAGGTCGGCAGCTCACCTGGCTGACCTCATCGAAGGCGACGTCGCCCACCACGTGGCTGCCGCCGTCTTGCGACTGCACCACGTTGATGCCCACGTCCAGCACGACCGCGCCCGGCTTGACCCAGTCGGCGCGCACCAGCTCCGGCTTTCCGACTGCCACCACCAGCAGGTCCGCCCGCCTGCGGTGCCAGAGAGCACAGATGAGGGTGCAGGGACCTCTGGGATGAACTATTCTTCCGCTCCTTTCTTCCCTTTCTCCCAGAGAAATGTGCCCATTCTATCCACAAAACAGGCCATCTGAGCCGGGAGAAACGTTTCACACCTGATTTTCCCTGTCTCCTGGAAAACCTTTTACCTTTAACGTGCATCAGTGCGAAAGAGGAACACGAGATGTCATGCGTTTCTTCCTGGATAATGCCAGGCTTGCCGGACGAAGCAGTGGCAACGGCGGCGGTGGCGGGCGGCAGGTCCCTGGACTGGGGTGGCGGCAACGGGTCTGCGACGGAGAGGAGGGCGTTGGGGGGGTGCTGCGCTGCACGCGTGCCTTCAGTGCGCGGGGTCATTGAGTCTGGGCATTCAAATTGGCACACTGTCTGTTTCCGACGCGCACGAGACATCGAAGCAGGATCCAAGCTGATGGTTGTGAATGCTTGAGCATTCTACCAGCAATGGACGGTCTTCACTCTCCCTGTCCAGCCAAACAGAACGAAGAATGCTGCTGCTGCCAGGGCCAAGCTTTGGCACGCAGGAGATGCCGTGATACAGGAGGAGAGATGAGGGAGGCCGTGCCTTGTGATGGCCGGCAGGTCGAAGTAATCCGGGCTCTCCTCTGCCTGGCCGCCCTGCGCCACGTCCAGGCCGCTGGCGGACGCCTCCAGCAGGTCCTCCTGCTCAGTGAGGTCGGGTGACGGCCCCGGCAGGCGCGGCAGGCACGGCGCGGCGGCCGCGCGCTGGCTGCCGCCGCTGCGGTCCTCTATCAGCGCCTGCATGCTGGGCCGGCTGCAAGCGCGGCAGGCGGGCGTTGCTCAGGCTTTGCGCGCTGCAGGGCAGCAGGGAGGCCTGGGCTGCTGCTCCTGCCAAGGTCGGCGAGCGCATGCAGGGAAGTGGCATGGAATCCTTGCTGCTGCTTGCAGCATGGGCGTGCGAATCTGACTGAGACGAGCTCTGTGCATTCCCATGCTGCCGTGCACTTCTGCACGGGAAGCAGGCACCGGAGCTGCCAGCCTGCCCGACCTGCTGCCGCTCCCAAGCCTGCTTCACGCGGTTTAGCGAAGCCTGATTGCCAATCAAAGCTGCCTGGCAGCCTGCCAGCAGCAGGATGGGCCAACCTGCAGAGGGTGAGCGCAGCGACGCCAGAGTCCCGCAGCAGCATGGCCAGCGGCGTGCCGACGACGTTGCTGTCGCCCATAAGAACCGCCTCCCTGCCTTGCAGCTCGATGCCTGCCCGCCGCACTAGCTCCAGGCAGCCGAGCGCGGTGCAGGGGATGAGGCTCGCCCGCCGTTTCTTCATGATCAGCCGCCTGCAGACACATGATTTCGAATTCAATCGAGGAAGATTGAACATGCAGTGTGGGTGTCCCATCTGCGACCCGCTGCTGCTTGCCCTGGCATTAATCGGTGGGCAGAGCAACCAGCAGGGTCACATGCGGCCGCCAGGCCCTGATTCTTTCAAGGTAGATGGCTTTTCAACCCCAAAACCATGTCTCCAGAACGACGGCAAGAGCTTCATGCCCTCCCGTGCCCTGCACCTTGAGCCCTGTGCCGAGCGGCTTGTGCCACACAAGGCAGCAGGCGGCGGAGGCAGCGCGCACCCGACATTGGTCGGATGGAAGCCATCCACGTCCTTGGAGGGGTCGAAGGCGTCGATAACCGCCTCCTCATTCAGGTGCGGCGGCAGCGGCAGCTGCACTATCAGGCCGTCCACCGCCTCCTGGCTGCAGAGCCGCCTCACGACCGCCTCGAGCTGCGCCTGAGAGGCGTCTGCCCGCAGCGTCTGCAGGCTGCTCGCGATGCCCACCTGCGGGCCAGCGAGTGGGCCATACTCTCATTGACATCACTACCTCATTAGTCATTGCTACGGGAAGGATGGTACGCTGCCCCGCAAAACAGGAAGGCGTGTGGGAAGCAGAAGCCAAAGGCGCGCGTCGTCGCTCACTGCTGCCGGGCGGTAGCAGAGCGGCGCTCGTGAGCTCGGGAAAGACCACTCTTTGGTGCGGCTCATCTCCCAGCAGTGCGGCGGGACTGGGCGCTGCGCCAGCGCCTGTTGCAGACCTAGCGGGCGTCTCCAGGGGGAAGAGGCAGGGCCTGACCCGCGCGCAGGCTTCCCGCTTGCGCTGCACGTAGAGTTGCGAGTCCGGCCTGTCGCCCACGATCACCACCGCCAGTCCTGGCGGCCGCCCGAGCACCCGCCGTACCGCCGCCGCCTCGTCGGCCAGCTCCGCCTGCCAGGCCCTCGAGACGCCGGCGCCGTCAAGGATGGCGGCCCGAGCCGCTGCAGAAAGTAGGGAGAGTGAGGCAAGCCACAGTCGTGGAGTGTGAGGAGCTGGGCCGTGTTTGGAAGCGGTTGGAGGACTGTGTGTGAACGCCAGGGCAACTGGGACAATATGTGCAGTGCCACTCGGGGCGGGTTGAGCGCGCAGCCACGCGTGCGAGCGCGCCTAACGAGATGCCCGCAAGGTGTGGCTATGATACTGCGCAATAGGGGCTGACTAGTCGTCATAAAGTGTCTTGCTGTTGCAGGCGCACCTTGCTTGGCTGCCGCTGACGAAAACCAGCGCCGCATGTGTCGGAATGCAGCAGGCGGGGCAACGCCGCTGGGCTCTTCGCCGGCTGGCAACGCGACAAGCACGGCAGCGTCAGGCAGCACACGGCTACGAAAGGGAATGCGAGATGCGGGGCAGGCCTAGGGCGAATGAATCGAATTGTGCAGCGCCAGCCCAGCATGAGGCCTCCTCCAGCCCGGCTCTGAGACCATGGCACTGATCATTGCTTTTCCATACGCAGCGATGGATCGCAGGCGTGATCGGTAGCTCCGTACCGATATAGCTATGCCTAGGCTGATGCCGGATTGCGCATGCGCTGTGGTGTGATGGCGACCAGCGGCGCGTCTGACGAGCACATACCGCTGCTACCAAAGCATGGCAATCTTCAGGACGAGGCGGTGAGCGCCCATTCAATGCATCATCATGATCTAGTCACTTGCACACACCATGTGGAAACCACCTCTTTCGATCTCACCACCAACCGCACGCAGGCTGCGCCAGCAACGGTCGCCGCCGGCTTGGACTGGCGCTTTGTCCGCTCGCTGGCCGCCATCCTCGCCTTTTTGCGCCCTTGGGCCGGACTGGCATTGGCTGCCCTGGCCGTCCTGGAGATCCTCATCACCGCCCAAGGTCTCCTCCTCTCTCACTCTCCCTTTTGCCCGCCCCATTACTCTATGCCTGGCGCTGACAGCACACGACTCCCGCCGCGCAGTCGGCAAGGTAACCGGCAGTTACTATCGCATCCTACTGGACCGAGAGTGGGACGCATTCTGGCGGGTGACGGGCCTGTCCGCTCTCCTGTACTTGGCGGCCACGCTGCTGCGGGCAACCACCACATGGCTAACTCAAATCACCGCCGTGAGGTGCGTCACAAGCCCCACCTGTGAGGTCACAAGCCCGCACCTAGGGTGTGTTGCATGCAGTGGCATGTGCCCGTACCGTGTCCAATCTTTGAAGCACTACAGAGCTGGCTATCATGTGTCCATGCTTCTGCCACCAGCAAGCAATGGCTGCAGCTTGGCAGACATCTTAACCCTGTGAAAGACGCTCTGCAGCAACGGCATGGGTTCAGGCTTGTCAAGACCAGCCGCAGCCCAATGCCTAGATGCCGCACACCAGCCCAGGCAGCTCACCCTTTCCCCGCATGCCACTCGTGCCAGGTGGCGCGCGGCGCTGGGGTCGCGGCTGCAGCAGCAGTACCTCGCGGGCTCCGCCCTGCTGGCGGCGGCGGCCGGCTGCGACAACCCTGACCAGCGCATGGCCCAGGACTTGGACGGATTCGCAGGCACCCTGGCCGCGGTGCTCTGCCGGCTGGCGGCCTCCCCATTTAAGGTCGCGCTGTACAGCGCTTGGACCGCCAGCCTGGCCTCCTGGCAGCCGCTGCTGATCGTCTATGCCTTCTTCCTGCTGGGCGCTGCGCTGCAGAGGTCTGCCTGCCTGCCTGCGCCCTCCAGGCCTGCCAAGCTTCAAGCTGAATGGGGTCTCCCTGTCTTTGGATGGCGTCACTGCTGGGATCATTCTCCTCGCCACAGCCCTGCACACTTGCTAGGCATTCTGCAGCTTGCCTGCCTCCCCAAGGCACATGTGCCGCTCAAGCCGCAGTCAGCCCGATGTGTCCTGCATGCCTGGCTTGCACAACGCCTTGCATTGTGCATCAGTTACAATGCTTCAATTACGGATTGTGTCCCACATCGCTGGCGCTGCCACTCTGAGCAGTGGCTGTCTGCCCGCCCAGGTGCGTGATGAGCCCGATTGCCGGCCTGGTCTGCCGCCAGGAGCAGCTGGAGGGGGACCTGCGCTTTGCGCACATGCGGGCTCGTGCTTCGGCTGAGCAGGCGAGGGCCCGCCTTCCCTGCTGCAGCAGCCGGCCTGCCAACCTGACGTTCAGATGGTGCCAATACAGCACCTGGCCTGTGGCCTGGCATGGCATCTTCTGTGCCAGGGCTCCAGATTCGCAGCCAGCCCCTCTTTGCCAATGGCCTTTTGCCAGAAGTCCGGCTAACTTCTGGCATGCCATGCGCCGACCATGTGCACATGCCAGCACATGCTGGCAGCAGCCAGGTCGAGCTTGGAAAGCTACAGCCCATGCCAGGATGGTGGCCTGCCTCTTTGGAATCTCATCCAGTTGCCTGGACCTCAAACGGCATTCATCGAGCTGCATGTCAGACTGACACCGGCCCGAGGCCGATCACCGCAGATCCTCATGTGGGGCGGTGCCGGTCCGGAGCTCTCGCTGCTGCAGCGGCGGCTGGCGGCTGCGGCCGACAACCAGGCCAGGCTGGCGCACTGGCGCTGGCTGCTGGCAGCTGTCACCTGTGCGCTGGATTACAGCGGCGCCGTGCTCAATTTTCTGTGCGTTGCGCTGCCTGTGGCGGCAGGTGGCACCCCCCTTTCCGCCCCTTTCTGCGCGCATACTTTTGAAGCATGAGCCTGTATGAGAGGAGGGAGGATGGGCTGTTGTTGCCAGCAGGCAGGCTCTGCAGCTTTCAGAGGCGCCGCCGCTGCGCAGCAGCAGCAGCGAGCCGGCTGGGTGCCGCAGCTGGAGTGACATGCATGCCAGACTGCCTGCCACAACAGGAGGGTAGCGCAGTTACATGTCTGGGCGAGCAGCATCCAGGGCGGCAGCTGCATGAGCTGCCGACACACAAAACAGCTCAACCTGGATCCGCAGACGTCACAGTGTGGCTGCCGGCGGCTACAGGCGCCTTTGCCAGCGGCGGCGACTCCGGCCAGACGGCGCAGCGCATCTCCAACGCCTCGTTTGCGACCCTGTCACTCATATACAGCCTGACGGAGGTGCTGGACCTGGGAGACAGCCTGTCGAGTCTGGCGGGCCTGACGGCACGCGTGGCGGGGCTGCAGGAGGCGCGCTCCCGCCCCACCCCTGCCTTGCCTTGCCTTGCCTTGCCTTGCCTTGCCTTGCCTTGCCTTGCTGCTGAAAGGCTGGCCAGAGTCTTGAGCTGCTGCTGCTGCTGCTTGGCCTGCCGGCGTGAGGGCGGCTGCCT